>JAHWFP010199154.1:0-10830 GCA_023313725.1 Lithobius niger | reverse complement strand
AACTCCATGGACGTGCCAAACGTCAGTAAAGCTGCAGCTTCTGGCTACTAACTAATCTACTCCTTCAAGGAGTCTTTATAATGTATTGCGTGTTTTTGAGAATTTATTTAGATTGTCGAAATTCTAACAGTTCGACGGCCATGATCCTCCAACTACTTTAGTTATAGTCTAGGAGTAAAATCAGAAAATGCAACAAATCGAGGTATTTTTTAGTAGAAGCGGTAACTATTTTTTTTCTGAACAAGAAGGATGTGAAGAAGCAAGATATAAACGTTACCAAATTTTCTTCGCAATTTTAAGACCGGAAGTGAGCCGCCATTTTGGAAAAAATGGTAACAGTGAGAGGTTTTCTAATATTTTTAATATCTCGGCTTTTACTAATCCGTTTTTCTTTTTCTTTGCACCAAATAAAAGGATTTAAGAACGTACTGTCTTTCATTATATATAATTAATTCGATATTTTTAATGGTTTACAAACAGATTTTAACTTAAGGAGAAAACGAATGCTCGTCCTACAATTTCGCAATAAACGTAAAATAACCTCTAACGCTTAGACAAATAGTTTTAATGCCTATATAAGGGCTTGTAGTAGAGTATTACCTTTAATTTGGTATAGAGAACCTCTATTTTGAAGTCCCATAGAAGTGAAGTAATGGTTGCGCAAATATATGGGCAAAATGGTATTTTTTTTTTTTATAAAGAATACATATGGGACAGAAAAGGGCCCGATTGCTCGTCTCCTGAAAAATCTAACAAATTTACATCAGTTAAACTTTATATTGCAAATGAAAAAATAGGGGAAGACGCTGAATCTTCCCCCTGACACGGGGGATGCACCACTTCCCCCTCCCTCCAAAAAAATTTCTTTTACTGGTAACGTCTTAACCATTCAAATCAATAACATACTGGTTAGACACAATGTTCGGCAGAAAATTTGCTACAAGAAAATTTCAATGCGTATTTAACGTAAAAATCTACCCTATGCTCTAAAATCGTGATTTACCTGTACGTGTTCTAATTTTAGTGCGTAACTCCCAATATCTAAGTACATCTGCAGTTTTCCTTTTTAACTTAACTTAGTGTATTTGTGGGGCATCTTAAATATGAGTCGCGTTACTGCCATTTTCCCATTTTGTTTTTAAAATTCCTTTGTGCAATACTAATTTTTTTCTACTAATGAAAATGAATGGTAGTTTTTGATATTTCAACATGCTGATTCGCATTATACCATTCGTTTTGTTGTCAACATGTCATTTAACAGCTGTAGACATAACACCCTGCATTTTAAATGGAATTCGGTTGACAGGCAAGACGTGTGTGGTCCTTGTGTGGTTTGTTTTATCTATATATATAACTAGCATCGTACACGGCTTCCCCCAGGTTTTGTTTTGACCCGTGGTTGTTTCCCAATTTGTGTTCGGTTACGTGTCGTTTTGCCAAATCGAAAGGAGATTAACAGCTTTGGCCTTAGGGGCCAATCCCGTTTCGGCAAATCCCGTTTCGCCGAAAACCGTTCACGAAGTTTTAGGCGCACGAAACCTATAAAACATTTCAACACGAACAGTTACACATTATAATGATCAGACATTTATAGACAAAGGCCCCCGTTTTGCAGAATAATTTGTTTCAACTTACGTACCTCGCTCGCGCTATCGCGCTCACTGCGGCTTAACACATAACATGAGAAAGTGCCACTAATCCAAAATTACTTTCAATTGGGCATGCCTCTTTAACTTCTGAAATGTTAAACTTTTCAAGAATATTTTGATTTTGCGAAGCGGAATTCTGCCAAACGGGAAGGGTAACCATTCCCAACACATGGGCACACACACAAACCCCACCCCCTCAACTCCCAGTTTATCGGTTTGGCTTGAGTGATCCGTAACGTGTGAAAAATGACTGTCCTTCGTGCATGACGTCATTATTCACTGTTGCCTGAGCTTAGTTGTTGTTCGGGATGTTGTTGTTCAGTTAATGGGTTAATGCTTATTAATAAACAAAAACGGAACGTTAAATGTTTAGAGTAAGGGTCTAAAAGTCAAAACCTAGAAGGAACGCGGACAAGCTTTGACAGTCAGGGTCTAGGTGTAAAATTTTGTAAGAGGCTGGTAACCATTAGACCCTTACTACCCGGTCGTTAGCTTATAGTTCTACTGTATTCGAACAGAAAGTGTGTATGAACGATTGTAGCAGATTTTCTTTGTGCTTAGAAAAATGTTATGGAACTTTAAGAACACAATTTTCTTGTGAAGTTTGGCATTTTGTGTCTTTTGATGCTTTAGAATTTTTTTATTATATTTCGTAGATTTACGGCAGAGGATAACCAGTAATGCTCTCTGCTGCGAATACCCTGCAATGTTACTAAATCGAAAAATAATTCAACATACAGTAAAGCTGTAAACCTATACCATACTACCACTGGTTCATCACGTGGGAGGATTTCCAGTTTTTTGTGAAATTTTTTTTATTTCTGACCACCGGGTAGTAAGGGTCTAATGCTTACCAGCCTCTTACAGATTTTACACCTAGACCCTTACTGTCAAACCTTGTCCGTGTTCCTTCTAGGTTTTGACTTTTAGACTCTTACTCTAAACATTTTTAACGTTCCGTTTTTGTTTATTAATTCGTGTTACTTTTAGAATTGCAGCTAAACTGTAAAACTGAGAGTTTAACACAGAGACCCAAGGCTGACTTTTACTAACACTGGCTATCGCCAGTGTTAACAATAGAAACAAATCCTTTAATCTTCAGTCTTGCAGCTGGCGTTTGCTAATTAGCATTGTTGCATAATAACAATGTTTAAAACAATGTAAAACAACCAATCTGGTCGTTTAGAGCTCCATAACCCCTGAACCACTTGACCAATTATAAAATGCCTTATGGAAAGGGCACATCTACAGAGCAATACCTGTAAAATGAGCTAAGAACCAGCTTTACAGGACAAATATTTTGACCTGTAGAGAGGACAGACGAAAGGCACATCCCCAGAACAAGAACAAGAAGTTGTCTATTTGGCCCCTGTCTGTATCTCGGGTTTGGCTCGCCCGAATTTCACAATTTTTGGACTGCAGACAGGCCTTGACTAGTCAAGGCTAGATTCCAAATTTGGTTTAAAACTGTTTACTTTTGACGGAGTTATAAACTCTCAAAGTTGAAAGTTTAACACAGAGATCCTAGGCCAAATCCCGTTTCGCTAAAATACCGTCCACGAAACATCGTACACGTGGGCATTCCCCGTAAGCCCCCCCCCCCCCCCCTCAACTCCCAGTTTATCGTTTGGCTTGAGTTATCCGTACCGTGTGATCCGTACAGGGCCTCCTCTCCACTCTAAGAGTATTGCTTTGGGTTGAGCAATCCGTACCGTGTGAAAAATAACTGTCCTTCGTGCATGACGTAATTTAAGACATGCCTCTGTGATGACCGAGCAGAGAAAATTGTTAGTCGAGGCAACAATGTGACAATTTCAACTTCTTTTCAAGTCAACAACGTACCAGTTTCAACTTCTAGACAAAGAATTGACAAAATCGCCCGTTTTCATTGTAGGTGAGACTTTGCCTTCATTAAAAAGAGTTTCAAAGGGTTTAACGAGCGTTAACCACTCCTGGCGATTCCACGAGCGTTAATTCATCATTAAAGGGTTTAAAGGGTTTAACGAGCGTTAACCACTCCTGGTCATCTGCCCGAAGCCCTAAGGCCCTATGTCTGCAACAGCCAGATTCCCAGAGGGTCACCCACCCAAGTATCAATCCAGCCCAATGCTACTTAACTTCGGGGATCTGATCAGAACCGGTGTTTCCAGCACTGCAACAATGTGGCCTGTAACAATAGACATATTGCTTTAATAATGCTAGCTCTTAGAGCCAACTTGAAGAGTTTCAAAGTTGGTTGAGTAACAATCACTGCATGCACGACCGTTGTTGGGTTTATTGGGCTTGGTATCAGAACGGAGAAACGTCCTCCATCTTACATTATAAACCAAAGCAACGACAACCCCCGGAAGGAGAACCCTACAATGAAAACGGGCGAGTGTGTCAATTCTTTAGCTAGAAGTTGAAACTGGTACGTTGTTGTCTTGAAAAGAAGTTGAATTTGGCACATTGTTGCCTCGAATAACAATTGGCTCTGCGCGGTCATCGCAGATGCATGTCTTAAATGACGTCATGCACGTAGAATAGTTTTCACACGGCACGGATTGCGCAAGCCAAAGTGGTAAATTGAGAGTGACGAGGAGGGCCTGAATGGTAAATGCCCGTGTGTGGGGCAGTGCGTCAAGGAGTTGAAGGTTCCTTAACGGTGAATGCCCATGCGTGGCACAGTGCTTCTGTTAGCCCTGTTCTTTAGAAAATAAAGACGTGGGAGCGGGGGGCCGCCCCCCAGAAGTGCGAAGCCATGGGCGAAACAAAACCCCGGGCGAAGCCGGAAAACCCTGTACGACTATTGTCCGTGTGGGGGGCATTGCCTCTTTGACCGGTAAGCATATGATTACCCATTAACTGAACAACAACATCCCAAACAACAACCAAGTTCAGTCAATGTTCAGACATCAGTGATAAATGACGTCACAAGCCAAAGCGATAAACAGGGAGAGGGGCAGTGCGTCTGTGAGGGTAACAGAATAGGAAGGGAGGAAAGGGGCGGGTGAGGGCCAGGGAGATGATGGGATGAACGGGGTGGGAGAAGACGGGAGGAAAAGGGAAACTTACAGGAAGAAAAATACCCAGTCGCATTTAATAGAATAGAATAGAATAGAGAACCCGACGGTGCAAGCAAAAGCCAAGAAGCACCCCCCCCCCCCTCTCCCCCCAAACCCACAGTCCACACGCACACACTTCAAGCGAAGTGGAAAGAACAACCGATACAGGAAAGGCATTCCAGGCCTCGACCACGCGTTCTGAGAAAAATCGGTGCCGAACATTACCGGAGGAGACACTTCCGCAGAGTTTGAGTGAATGCCCCCTGGTCATAGTGTGAGAAAGACAAAAAAAGTCGGCTGCCTGGACGTCAATAAGGTGGTTTAAGATTTGATAAGTGAGGATAAGGTCACCCCGAAGGAACCTAGTTTTGACCGAGGTCAAGTTTAGTTTGCGAAGACGTTCATCATAAGAAAAAATTTTGAGGGGAAGGCACCATTTAGTGAGGCGACGTTGAAAAGTCTCAAGATGGGCGAAGAAAGAAGCATAACAGGGACGGCCAACCTGAGAGCAGAATTCGAGCGTAGGGCGAAGGAAGGCTTTGTACAGGAGAGCAAACAGCTTAGGTGAGACAGCAGAGAAAGTTTTAAGAATGTAGTGGGCATTTTTGAAGACTTTGCCGATGATGTAATCAATATTGGCATGAAATTTCAAGGACGAATCAACCAAAATGCCCAAGTCCCTATGGAACATGTTAGTAGAATGGGTAGTTTTACCAAGGTGATAGCTGCAGTGAAGGTTGTTATGCCCAAAATGCAGTACCAGGAATTTGAGAGGATTAAGGGCAAGACAGTTTTTGGTCGAATAGGTGGCAATGGCGTCAATGTCTTGCTGGAGATCTTGGTGAAGAAAAGCGGGAGAAAGAATTTTCAGGTCTTCCGCATAGCTTCTGCTAAAGGATCGGATGACGGAATGGAGGTCGTACAGGAAAAGGTTGAAAAGAAGGGGGCCCAGAACAGACCCCTGTAGGACCCCCGAGGTAACGGAGACCCAGTCACTAGTGGAACCACTGAGACTAACACGTTGTCGTCTATGAGAAAGATAAGAACTGATCCAAGCAATATGTATTTTAGGAAAATTCAAAGAGGACAATTTGTGAAGGAGGATGAAGTGGGAGACGGAATCAAAGGCTTTCCGAAAGTCGAAGAAAACAAGATCACATTGCACCCCTTTGTCCAGTAAGGTGGTAAGGTGGTTCTAAGTTTCAAGCAGGTTGGATTGGCAGGAGCGGCCCGGGAGGAAACCATGTTGGAACTCAAAAACAATATTGAGACCTTGACAAATGCACATGATAGATTTATGGAAAAACCTTTCAAGAATTTTAGAAGTGACACAGAGCAAACTAATCGGGCGATAATTATTAACATCATGGAGGAAACCACCCTTGTGTACAGGAGTGATATTTACATCTTTCCAATGGGTAGGGAAGGTGCAGGAGGAGAAGGAACTTTGAAAAACAAAGAAGAAGGGTGTAGCAAGAGAATTTGCACAAGATTTAAGAAAGAGAGGGGAAATGGCATCTGGGCCGCTTGAAGAATCCTCCCTTAAAGCAATGAAGGCATTTTCCACATCTGAGCACTGAAAAGGAGCAGGAAGGAAAGCAGCGTCCATTGGGGAGCTGGTGGGGGGGGGGGGGCGTAGATAAGACGAGGCAAAGTGAGAGCCAAGTTCGACCGCAATATCCCGGTCATCAAGCAAAGTAGGACCGTCGTTTTTCTTCAGACAGGTAGTGGGGGCAGTCTTCCTATTACGATTAACATATGCAAAAAGGGACTTAGGGTCCGATTTGGCTTTGAGAATGAGGGATTCCTCGTAACCACAACGGGCGGAGCGAAGCATGTAAACGGCAGCACTCCGGGCAGCTTTGAACAGGCCCATATTAGAAGGGGAGGGGAGATCACGTAGGCGATTGTAGTCACTTTTTTTCTGCCTAATCAAGTACCTGATGTTTTGGTCCACTTTTAGTAGATGGCGGAGCACTTTTAGTAGATGGGGCACACATAGGAATGAAGTTCTTAATGACATCAAGAATGAAAACCTCTAAAATTTCAAGTTGGGTGTCCACGTCCCACCCCCCAAGCTCAGCAGGCCAGTCAATACAGGAAAAAATATCATTAATTAACGTGTAGTCAGCCTTCCTATAATTGGGACGGGGACCGCCAGGAAGATTAATGTGAAAAACAATTTCGAACTCATAAGAGAGAACGTCATGGTCGCTGAGCCCAAGGGGGGGGGGGGGGGGGTAGTGGGTAATGGAAGAAACAGTAAGGTCAGTATTGATGATGACAAGGTCAAGTAAACTAGATTTTTGACCGGTTCTGTGTCTGGTGGGCTTCACAACATGCTAGAGGAGGTCATGATCTTGCAGAAGTTTCAGAAATTCAAAGGCAGCGCTATTTTCTGATTGGGAAGTAAGGAGCGTGGTCCATTTAAGGGTAGGGAAGTTATGGTCCCCGGTGAGGATCATTTGGCGACCCTTGGACTGTATAATAAAATGGTTGAGAGAAGAAAGTAGAGCCGGCCAGCAGCCGAGCAGACTTATTTTAGGGATCCGGTAACAACAGCCAACGTACAACTGACTATCCTTAGCGATATTCAGCTGACACTGAATAAATTCCCACTCTCCATGAGGGTCAGTAAAAGAACCAAGGAGAGTCGAGGGGATGCCAGATTTAACATAGATGGCGACACCGCCATGGTGTTTTGTTTCCCTGTTGCAACGATACAGTGTAGCCGGGAAGCCCAAGGGTGCAGTTTTCCATTCTGTTAGTAAGGTGTGTCTCAGTGACACAGATCACATCCGGATTTATAGTGGCAACATGAAGTTTGAGTTCGTCAAGCTTGCTGAACAGCCCCTGAGCGTTAAAGTTCGAAAGCTTAAGAGAATGGAAAGTTTTGTTAGTAATCCTGTTTGGCAGGCACCCTTTTGGAAGACGAATTTTACTGTTGAATTGAAAGCACATTAAGATCAGCCTCCAGATCATCTTGTGATAAATTGTTGAGAAGTTCTTCCGAACCAGAGAGGTGCAGAGAATTTCCATCGTCGTCGCCTTCAGTCAGGTCGCTCCAATCCCTTGAGACACTAGTTAATGTTCATGCAAGACCGACTGAAAACTGGGAAACAACCATGGGCCAAACCAAACCACGGGCAAAAGAAAACCCCGGGCGAAGCCGGGTACGATGCTAGTTGAAAATAGACATTTACTTCCATAACACAAATCAGAAGGGGTTCAAAGGGAGGGGGAACAGGGATGGGGATATTCAGACCACACAATAGGGGAATCTGGGGCCCACTAGTGTTATGCTCAGGTATGCGGGAACTGGCTAGACCGGCGTATGTTACAAATTATGCACACATATTACAATTTATATTATTAATAGTTAATAATAATAGTTAATAGTTAATATTATTTTAACTCATTTATATTATTAATAATTAATAATAGTTATTAATAATAGTTAATAGTTAATATTATTTTAACTCATTTTATTTTATTTGTGTAATCCTTGTTGGAAGGAATGCATACATATTATCCAATTAAGCCTAATTATATCACTAAATTAATTACGGGGCTTACAGAGTAGTTGAATTTGAAAATTCCCACCCCCTTTCATCGCTCTACATTACTAATTACCGAGTGAATGTTGACCTGCATTAAAGGTCAAAAGTTCTGACCCATTCTTCATAAATATCCTAGTTATGAAAATTAGGAAGACTGAAAAAATACATTTAATTCGAAAATCACTATTCATTTTGACTGCTATGACATTAACACTTCACCTTTAAATCAGAATAGAATGGTCGCTATTATGATAAATATATTAATTCATCCTCGGTGGAAAGAAGACATTGCAACCTTTCAGAAAAGTCCAAGTATAGCCTTTTAAGTTAAGTAGGACGCTTGAAGGAGTACATTCTAGCCGAGATGGAAGTGGATCACCTTTTCCGATCCATGACCCATCTGACCCACTCGAGCCCTGACCCACGATCCGCTTGACCCACCCGCTAAAGAACAAAATGTGACCCACCGTGACCCATCCCACGCTATGAAAAAATATACAGTATGCAAATGCACGCAATGTTATTTCAAACAGTCACAGTTTTTAAAGAAGCATTTATAAGGGTTTTTAGCCTTCTGGGAGAAACTAGTTTTGAAACAGTAAGAAAATTGTTTAAAGAGTACTAGTAAGACTACTGAAGTGTCAAATAACGCACTTAACAATTATCGCCGGTCGGTGGGTGAACGGTCTTGACCCACTTGACCCATGATAAAAATGTAACCCATTTCACCAACTGACCCACCAACCCATGGGTCAGTTTAATCTCTCCATTCTAGTAAAAAATCGTGACCATTTTGACTGCTATGACATTGCTACTTCGTTTTTAAATGGAATAAGATACCCCCTATGTAAGATATAACTGGAGAAAATTTGGTAGTTTCCCAAACCAACAATTAGCAATTTTTTTTTTTACCAACTATACTGAACTATGTTAATTTTAAGAAATGCTGTATGTTACCCATATTTGTGTATCCATTATTCTACTTCTATGGGACCGAAATAGATGTTCTATATGCGAAATTAAAGGTATTACAACGATTGGTCTAAGCGTTAGAGGTTTATTTACGTTTAATGCACGGTAGTGACGTCACGCCAACACATCCCAATGTTAAAAGTGTAGTCGTTATATGCGGGTAATCTGAAAACCCAAACACGTCACCGTGGGTTAATTTTGATAACCCACAATTCTTTGATAACCTAACAGTTTTTCCGGGGTCTACACAACCCCTGGTCCAACATGTGACATTATAATGACCGACTTTGAAAAACTACCGTAACACAAATTCAACCAGCGCACCCGATTGCAACCAACATAAATAAGCACATTTGCAACCTGCGACGTTTATCGTACTAACACGAAAACAAAACCCTCGCGTAGGCTACTATGCTAGGCCCCCACCCATGGAGGAATGGCCCAACCCGACAACCTTTCGTTCCGACAGTACGAAAACTAGGCTACTGACACTTGTAAACACACCTAATTGACCTAAATACACATAAAAACCTACGGGACTCAAGCGAATAGCGCATTTTATATTCTATATCTTATTTAAACTATTAAAGTAGAAAAAATACGGTTTTACCTTAAACACAAATGTCGGTGACTAGGACTGGGTATAGGGACGTCCTCCCGTACGTGAGACTTTCGTAGACAGGAAGTTTAAACCGGAAGTTTGAGTTCAGGAATTTACATTATGATTCAGAAATTAAATTTTCAAAAAAATTTTTTTTTAATCTCAAATAACTCGATATGTTAGCTCGACGTCACACCTTACCATTAAAACATATATCCGTGAGCTATAGCCAGTTTAACGGCGATATTTGCTCGTCTGCGAGAAACGGCTAGTCCAATATCTCGGGCGTGGAGGTAAATCAGCACTCGTGCTTACAGCGCTCGTGCGATTTCCCTCCACCCCCTCGATATTGGACTAACCGTTTCACGCAGACAAGCAAATATCGCCGTTAAATAGCTCACGGATATCTATTACTGACAGCGAAATTTTACGATGTTTTTAATCTTTAAGTTAAATCGGTTAGCAAATCATTAAAAATATCGAAAGTGTTAATAAGTAATCCACCAAAATCAAAACTGGTAAGAGAAGCCGCCAAGTTTCAAAAAAGGGTCGGCCTTTCAAAGTAGTGATATCATTCAACCAGGGAAAGGCCGCCAAGGTTAATCCTGCAGTCAAGTTAATCGCACCTACTAATAGTTCGAAAGTTAAATGAAAGCTAGAACATTGCTACTGTGGCGGTAGCAATCTTCAAGTTTTCATTTAATGCCCAAAGTATTATTAGGTGCGATTAACTTGGCTAACAGGATTAACCTTGGCGGCCTTTCCCTGGTTGATTGATATCACTACTTTGAAAGGCCGACCCTTTTTGTAAACTTGGCGGATTCTCTTATACCAGTTTTGGTTTTGGGTGGATATCACAGGTTTTTTTACGACTGTGCACGAACGAAGGATCAGACGGTTTAATCGTCCTCTCTCCCTTTTCTGTCTGGAGTAATTTTATGTCTATACTTTTGCTCATTCATAATTTTTACATTTGCCGTGGCCCAATTTGCCGTTACGTCAGC
>JAHWFP010199152.1:10456-46945 GCA_023313725.1 Lithobius niger | reverse complement strand
GGGGGGGGGGGGGGCTGCGGCGAATGGAGAACCATTTTCTGATGCTGGGTTGCGGGATTGGGAAAATGCGGAGGAATATGATGATGACACAGACCCCAGACATCGGCATATTCTTCGTTAGCGGCATATTGGGAGCTACTAATTTGTAACGTCACACGCCAAACGGGGTATAAGTAAATAAAAAAGAACTGATTGGCTATAAAAATCTGGCCGTCGGACTGATTTACTGCCAAACGGGAAAAAGGGCAAAAAGAAATAATAAAAAGTGATCAGTCGTCTCCCTTAGTATAGTGGGGCCGAGGTGGGGGCAAAATGGAAATAAACACCTTTGTTTCTATTAAGCCTTAAAGAACAAAAATACGTATGTTAAGCCATGGGAACAGCTACGTTTTGAAAAATGAATAAAAGGAAAACCCATGTGTTGATGATTAAAGCATCTTTTGGCTTCGCATCGCTTGCACTATGCAACCAACGCGTGAGTACTGAGTAGTGATGATGTGATTACGAATTAAAAACTTTATTCAGATTACAAAGTCATACAGAATATAACCATGACCATAACGCTATGCAGTTAGGCTACCACGTTGATCACTCAAGTCACTGAAATACATTTTTTTCTAAAACACCGAGCAGTTTCGTACTCATAATCCCGATTGCTTCTTTTTAAACTTAAAAATTAGATGCTGTCTTTTGTTTACAACACAACTGCTAACAAATCCATACAGCTTGAACTGACTTGTCGTAAATAATAACTGCAGGCGTCGAACGATAGATGCCGTAGATGCTGAGACAACGGTTCGTGCTACATTCACGCAAGTATGGCCCACTACATCCCGGTCGTGCATATTGCTTCGTTCGCTTGCGTTGACTATCAAGAGATGGCGCCACGACTGTTGATCCGGGTGGTTACTTGCGGCCGTCGGCCGTCGTGTGGCCGTCTCGTTGCGTCCATCTGACGCGACAACTCGATTTTATTAATAAAGATATTCAACCACACGCAATTGCGCCCTGGAAGACAACAGCGAACCATGCATCGAAATGTACATTGCACCGCGCATCGAAAAATTACCATCTGAGAGGAAGAGCAGAATCGCACTGATGTGGCACGCACTGTATGTTTTGTAAGCTATTTTTTGTTTTATTGGCACTTATGTAAAGAAAAGTTCGCCATCCCTGGTCTGGTCTGTCATAGGTACGGAATGTCCACTGTCCACCGATTTATGTCTACGAAAGAATGTTTTTTTTTTTTTTTAATTGCGTATTTATGTTCATGTTACACCCAAGCTTTGTCCTATGTCTATTATTTGATGGCAACACACTAGCGCGTGTCTAGACTTAGCATGTGTCATCTCGATGGATAGTTGATTTTGCATTGTTACATGCAGATCCATTATCGTAGAGCTGTGTCGGCCAGATGGCTGGTTGCGGTTAACGCTCGCTAAAACCCTTTGAACCCCCTTTTTTTTTTTTAATTGTAGCAAACAATCGCGGAAACATAAATTCAACTAGCTTCCCCAAGCCCACACTGAAGAACTAAATAAGTCATCCAGTTATGTTGGCCATCCAAGTTTGAGGCCTCAAAATTAAAGACTTCACATCCTATAGTTTAAAACTTTAAATTTAAGCGAAAACCAAGACCATTTCAGTTTGGTTCTCCAAAACGAGTTAACGGTAATGTGTGTGTGTATTGGGGCAGTAGCCCTGAGCCATGCGCCCTCCCCAACTAATTGTAGTGAATCACTAATTACCCATTTACGAGGGTATACAATTTCCACATTTATACGAAGTTGTACAATTTCCACATTAACACCCCTGAGTGCACCGTCTTGCACCACAAATACCTTCTTCCACTGTGTACAAATTTTCGTCCGACTTACTCATCCCTTTATGCACAATCACAATCACCCCACAATCACTTGTAGTGCATTACTCCACTTTGTACGCAAGTCGCATTCTTCCTCTGCGTATTCTCCACTAACATCAAGGACAGCTACCGCGGCTCAGCACGAACTTCCATGTTAAACGTCAAACTTTGAACTCCTATAGTTTCGCCCAGAATTTACATAGAGCAATGAAATTCGGTAGTTGGGGTCGTGTCGTAACTATTTCACCTCATTGCAAATTTTAATGGCAACAATCGAACCGTTCGGCGTCCGTAGTACGGCCATTTCTTATTGTTGTTGTTCTTGTTGTTGTTGGGACTCTTTGCCATCACCTGGAGATCGAACCACTGAACCGATTTTCAAGTTCTATAGCTTAAAACGTAGGTATGGACAAGGCCTAAGGCCTTCCGCATGCTATTTTAATGTAACTACAATATTATTGAGACGGAAAGCCAAATGGGCTAGAAACTTTGCTCTCGCCTAGAGATCGAACCAATGATCCAATTTTCAATTTCTATACCTTAAAATGTAGTTATTAACATCGACCAGGGCCTTTTGAACGCGATTTTCACGTGACTGCAGTATTTTCTTTGGCAGAGCATTTATTTTTGAAAAGCACTGGGCAGAAATCATTGGGAAGAGCACTGGGTACAAAAATTCTTTCAAATCCTGCTAAAAGCATGAAATTTGGTACACAAGTCTTTCTTCGCAGTACAAATCGAACCAGCCAGGGACCCCCTATGAAATATCCCTAAGGGCGCCGTTGCTCCCCCCCCCCCACACCCCCTGTGCCCCCACACCCCTCCTCCCCTGTGCCCCCCTGCTAAAAACGCAAAATTTGGTAGTCATTCTTAGCAGCATAAATCGAATCAGCCATGGAACCCCCATGATATACCCCCAAGGCCCCCCAGCGCCCCCCTGTGCCCACTCCCTGGGGCTTGATAAACAAATTCTCGCAAATGGAGCTAAAAGCTTGAAATTTGGTGCACAGGTCATTCATAGTATCAGGAGCGAATGATATATAGACTTCCGTGGGACACCACACACACACTCCTGATAGTAGCACAAAATGAACTAGCTATGTAACCCCCGCGAGATAATCTACAAGGCACCACAACGACCCTCCCCTGTGCCCCATCCTTGAGGCCTGACCAACAAATTTTTGCAAATAGTGCTAAAGCAATGAAATTTGGTACACAAGTCATTGTTAGCATTAGAAATCAAACTAGCTATGGAACTCCCGCGAAATCCTCCAAGGCCTCTCACTTTCCCCCCTATTCCCGCTCCATGAGGTTGATACCCGAAAAATTCTAGTTGATCGTACTGGAAGCATGCATTGTGGTTAACCAGTCTTTCCTAGCAGTAGAAATTGAACTATGGATCCCCATGCAATACCACCACAGCCTCCCCCAGCAGCCCCCTTCCTGTGCACCCCCATGAAGCATCAATGACCAACAAATGCTTGCTGAACGTATTAAAAAACATGCATTGTTGCAGTAGAAATCGAACTACATGCGGAACCCCATGAGAAACCCCCCACTCGGTACTTCCCTGTGTCCTTTTCATGATGCTCATGATCAACAAATTCTAGTTCCATTTGTACTGCTAAGAATGACTTGTGTACCTATTCATGTTTTAGCGCCATCGTCAAGAATTTGTTGATCAATAACCTCGGCGAGTGTGGTGGGGGACAGGAAGGGGCCTTAGGGGGGTATACGGAGGGATTCCATCGATAGCTCGAAGCTAAGAATTGACTTGTGTCTAAATTTCATGGCTTTTAACGCGATGTTCATGATTAGCCCAAATTCTGGCCCGAAACAGCTGTACTACATCTGCAGATTCAACGACCTTGCATCAACGACCTTAAATCCTTAAGACCTGTAAGGTTTATAACATGACCCATCCGCTCTGATGTTGTTTTAAGTTGTTTGACATGTTTTAAACCCTTTACTTGAAAACGGTTCCGATCTAGGAACCGAAACGTCGTGATTTCGTCTTTCTCCTGAACTTGATGGCTATACTCTCTTTATATTTTTAATTACTAATGTCTTTTTATCTTCCTGCTTTTTTTTTTTTACTGAAGGACAAGACATGATAACTGAACAACTGAACTTAGAAGAAACATTATTTATGCAAAACATTATTAAAACTACATGAGTGAAGCCCACTAAAGACTGGCATTGTGAGAATACTCATGCGAATCAGAAGCATTTTTTCTTATCTTACTCCTGTCATTCTCATAACGACAGTCCTTAATGTGAATGTTTGCTTCGTATAGAAATGTTTTATGTTTGGCTATAGCCTATCATTTCTCACTAAGTAGATTTGTCCACAAACATATTCACCTAAAGGAAATTTAAACAACTTTTATTTTTCAGGCGTTATGTTTTTGTCTTTCAGGTTAAAATGTGTTATTTTAAAATTCGCACGAACACAAATTAACAAAGGGGTATCTTGTCATCTTGTGGCAAGATGCCAACAGTTGGAAATTACACATTCTTTCTTAAAACTGAAAAGTGCAGAAATCTGTCCGGTTTTTAATTGTTCCTTTTTCAGCTTCGTTTATAGAGCATTCACAAACAAAAAGACCGTGATTTTCAAGCTAATTATGCTGTGACATTTTTTTAAAATTTTATCAAAACGGTTTGTGGCCATAAAATAGCCGTCATCTTAAGCCTACAAACAAGAAAACAATTTTAAAAATCACTCTAAGGCTAAAGAAAATTAACTTTTGGTTTAGCTTTCACGCCTGTGGACGTTTTATTTTGGCTCCGTGCAAAATTTTTAGAAAAATGATAAAGGAATAAACTTTTTTCATCCGCATGTTATCAGTGTTAGTTCAAACACAAAGCAAAATTTAGCCGAGTGTTAGCTGAAAACAAACTGTAGGCCGATAGCTTTAACATGTGTCCCCTGTAAAATTCTCGAATCGATTTTACATGAGGAAATAACACAGTTCATAACTAAAAAAAGCCCTTTATCTAATGGTCAATTTGTATTTCTCTAGGGACTTTCTACATGTTGGGTTGTTGTTTGCTCTGGATAGGTGACTATAGTTTCGTAAAGGCGGGCATTCCAGTCGACATCGTGTTCGTTGATTTCTCAAAGATGTTCATTTACTCAGTTTCACATACAAATCTGTTAGCAAGACTTAACTGCTTGGGCTTTAGAGGTGCTCTTTTGAACTGGATGACAAATTTTCTTGTTGGGAGGACACAGTCGGTTGACATACGTACGTATTATTCAGAACTTGTACCACAGTAGCGTACCACAGGACTTTCTATTTGGTCCCCCTCTTTTCCTTTTATACATAACCGACTTAACCACAACATATGAGCATATAAAATTGAGACAATTTGCTGACGACGTCAAGTTGTCTTCGCAGGTTTTTGATGGCCCGACTGCACCAGACTTGCAACTGGAGATGAACATCCTGGCTGCTCCCTTTTGCACGTGACAAATCAAAAATGTTACTCACTCAAATCAATATGACAATATAAGGTATGATTACTTGCTATCTAATGTGTGTACGCAACAAATTCTTGATGAAAACTGCATTTTATGGGGATAACACAATATCTGATGTAGGTTATGCGGAGTAAGACATGTTCCGGCAAGAAGGAGATGCAGGGGGTGGGGGGGAGCGGGGGCGGGCGGGCCACACAATTTGTGGCATCATTCGAAAGAGCGGGGACTGCCGACGTTTGTGAAATCATTTTTTGTGTGGAGGGATTGCAAAAGTTGTTACACAATGGGACAGGCAATTTCACGAAAAACTTCCAAAAAAGGCCAAATTTGCGTAAGGACCCTTGTGTCTGCTCGCCTTACTCGGGTACCCCCGGGGACACCTCACAAAGTTCGCGATATGCATTGGGACTTTTGGGATGTGTTCAGACTTTTTTTCCCCCTGTTGAAATGAAGGGTCCTAATGGGATCGCCAGAGTCTGAAGGGTTAAAATAATTTGAGGGCAAAAGACTAGGTACCGAACTTACCCCTTAAATGTACCGAATTTAAGGACACAAATGACTAAGATCCTGAATTTGCAAGAGAAATTTGTAGACAAAAGTATCCCTGAGGTCCTTGAATCAAGGAAAAATATTAAACTATCATGTTGTTGCTTTAAAATGTGGAAGCATGTTTTCCAACATTACCTTTGGTCGTTTGAACGAACTTGAGAAAAATATTTTACCATTTTTGAACTTTCGTTTGTAAAAAAAAAAACCTCTGCAGGGGACAGACGGACGACTCTCGCTAGTCTTCACTCTAGTCTTGGATCAGACGATGTCTCACCACGTGAACGCTATCTAGACGAGTCGAGGGGCGAGGCGAATGCCGAGCTACCCAGACTAGACCTCACTCAACAAAAGTTCAAAATGTTCGACTGCATGCTCCTACATGTTTCCTCCCCCCCCCCCTCTTCCAAACTTAACAGTATCTTGAATAGTTGGCTACACGGGGTTTGCGTTGACTCCTACTCACCTGCCTGGTGTCACTTGCTCTTATGAAGGATAACAGACAGTGGCGTAACTATTGAGCTTCTTGGGTTGGTCAACCGGCCCCGCTGCCTGAAAGGCCCCCACCCAACACCCACTTGAAAAATATTACAATGCTGGAATACGCTAAAAGAAAGCAACGAAAAGCAAAGAATTGTTCCTCTGTTGTGCAGCCTCAATCTCAGAGTCTGGTGCTTTCGTTCGTAGTTTCATTCATGTGATGTCCAAGGCTAACCGAAGTTTAAAATAAAATTTGTTAAAAGCAGACAAATGAAGCACTTACTGCCACTGAAAAATTCTAGAAACTGGCTTTTCTAATGTTTCAAATGTGCTAAAATTGTGGAAAATGAGTTGTTTTGCAGGGGTCCCAAGGACTTAAGGACCCCTTCCCCTTCTTTAGAATCCTCAGATGATTTTTATTTGTGTGCCCCTCACAAGGAAAATTCCTGGGTACGCCACCGATTCTTTGTAATTACTGTCTTTTGAGGGGGCGCCCTGAATTGTCGGTCAACGGGATCCTGATGTCCTATAGATAGTTACGCCACTGATCACAGGAACCCTAATGTTTCAGCGTGTAGCCGGGAAATGAGAGTATTCTACACATAGCTGAAATTTGGAAATGTGCCGAGAGTACTTGACTCACAGACAGAGTAACGTTTCACTAATAGGCGGCATGCAATAGGACTCTGCTTGTTCTTTATTTAGCAATGTCGGGGTAAAGGCTACTATCATGCCACCAGGGCATGGTGTATAATTAAGCAAATGGATGGGCACAAGGGGCTCCATATCATACACTAAGCTACACTCCTCCCAGAGTAGCTCAAAAGTAACAACATATTTCTTTGTTCAAGTATCAGTTTTTTTGTTGAAAAATAATTCATTCATATATAAGTGATCTTAAATCAGATAATTTAAATGTGAAATTGTAAAAATGTATGGATGACGATTGAAATTGTATCGCTTACTTTTTAGGAATTTTAACTACTAAACTCTTCTTTAAGATTCTTGGAGAACTAGTAAATGGTAGTTACCTATTTCCACTAAAATATTTATTGTGAAAAACAGACTCTACTTTATTCAGTGTTGGGAGCTCCTGGAAACATCAGACTGACTGTAAAGATCAAGGAGTATGGTTTTCAGGTGATCTAAAGAAGTCGTTTTGATTGTAATTGTGTACTTAGGGTACAAGGCCAAGCTTAAGTGCTAATATTCTAATCAAAGAATGCAAAATTCGTTGCTTTTGGCGCTATACTAATAACTGCAGTATTATATCACTGACCAGCTGATTACCTGTCAAAAAATATATGGAAAAAAAATGATTCAGGTCGCCGCTGAAGAATATTTTAAGATGCATACCTCAGATTAAACTATTACCGTTAAACGTAATACATTGTGTAGGCTATTTGGCAGAAGCTTTATAATTTGCGGCGTTATAGTTTGTAGATTATATAAGTCTGATAAATAAGAGAAATACTGTAAGGTTTGGCCGTATCTCCATTCGAACACCTAATGACTGTTATTAAGTAATTATCAGCAATTATGGGTCATTACCCCGTTCGACAAGCAGGAACGTTTGGAAACATTTGCCAGCCTTAGAACACCGTAAGAAGCAGCAACTTTTCCACGTGGACTGACGTTCCATTTTTTGCAACTTGTAACTTGACTTTTGGCGGGGAAGCTTGCTATAAAATGGAAAGAACGTTTTACCACCAGAGAGACTCAAAAGGTAGCTACAAGCGGCAGAGATGCTCCTTGTCGTCTTGCAGGACAAATTCAAGTTGATCGATGTCACGTTGTAAATAATTCTTATTGTATTTTTTGCGGAAGGACACGAAGTAAATTGGATCATTTTGTTTGCAAGCGTGAGTCGACCCATTGAATTTATAATACTTAAGTATTTTCCGTTTGGGACGCCTTAAGCATTAGCGCTCTTACATCTGTATAGAGTTCCGTACTGCTCAGATAATGTTTTACCCTAAAATGCGTCTTAATTTCCTGCAGGATTCTGGCGTGAATGGCCCACCTCGCCAAGTGCTTCACGGAATAAACCTTTTAATGACCAAATTGTATTTTGAAAGCGAGAGGTAGCTTGTTTTATCGGGTTATTTCATTAATGAATATTACAAGAAGGCTACGGATTTTTTAAATTTCAAGTTCAAATTTGGAGCCTTATCAGAAATGTCAGGCCTTCGACTGATAACCAGTTACGTACACCGTTAAAAAAAGACACTCCAGCTCGACGCATAATACGTTAAAAACGAGCCAACCACCATATTGCTCCGAAATATTAGGTACCAGTGTTTTTAACGTTTTATGCGTCGAGCTTGAGTGTTTTTTTTTAACAATATACATAACGCATTTTTTAACCATTGATACGTACACCGTTATTACTTACTATAACTTTTTAAGTTAAAAAAAGAGAATTACAAAAAATTTCCATTTTGCGGGGCCCCTAAAAGTTCTGGGCAGTATATATATATGTGCGTGTTAAATGTTGCATATGAACGTTTCCTTTTAAAAGGCCGTGTCAGTATGGCTCAGTGGTAGGACCTTGGCCTTTAATTTCAAAGGTCCTGGGTTCGATTCCCCGCTCAGACAGTCTGACATACAAGTCCAAAAGGCAACGTAAATAGGTTTGCATCAGTATTTGTTTAACCAATTTCGAGCCCATTGGCTTTCCGTCCCGTTTAAACTCTAGGTGTAAACCTAGTGTACCTATGCCTAAACAGGGTCGGCGTGAGGGCCCTTCAGGAATGGGAGGAGGCGGCCACCAAACTCCAAACTGAAGTCAATACGAATTGAACAATTATTCAATATTAAATGTTAAAATTAAATACCCGTCATGTGTTAGGCTAAAATGCAGTTATCCCAGAGACAACCTTGAACCTTAATACGTCAGTGAAATTCCCGTAATTCTGGGCAGTATATATATATGTGCGTGTTAAATGTTGCATATGAACGTTTCCTTTTAAAAGGCCGTGTCAGTATGGCTCAGTGGTAGGACCTTGGCCTTTAATTTCAAAGGTCCTGGGTTCGATTCCCCGCTCAGACAGTCTGACATACAAGTCCAAAAGGCAACGCAAATAGGTTTGCATCAGTATTTGTTTAACCAATTTCGAGCCCATTGGCTTTCCGTCCCGTTTAAACTCTAGGTGTAAACCTAGTGTACCTATGCCTAAACAGGGTCGGCGTGAGGGCCCTTCAGGAATGGGAGGAGGCGGCCACCAAACTCCAAACTGAAGTCAACACGAATTGAACAATTATTCAATATTAAATGTTAAAATTAAATACCCGTCATGTGCTAGGCTAAAATGCAGTTATCCCAGAGATAACCTTGAACCTTAATACGTCAGTGAAATTCCCGTAATTATCGATGGGGAGGGTACCAAAAATCGGTACGCCACGGGTGGCGTCAAAGGCAGTGGGGGTGGTGGTTGCCAGCCATGCAGCCCGGGCGTAAAACTTACTCAAGTCGCCCCTGTGCCTAAAGGCGCCACTGGGAAGTAGTCGAGATATTTACAAGATATGTACCAGATATCAGATACTGTGCGATCAACCACAGTAATGACCTAAGTTTACTAAAAAGCACTTTATTTCAACCACTACTCATTTTTACAGTTAAGTTGCTAAGTTATTCGAAAACTGATGTATGGGACATAACAATATATAAACTGCATTTTACTACACCTGTTTTGCACGGGATTGTGATTGTGCAAATACTTTGACAAGCTCACACAGGTGTACATTGCATCATACAAATATTTATAATATGTTTCTTTGGTTGTTCATGTTATATCTTCTGTGAGGTTATTCTACGTGATATGCATCTCATCGTTTGGACGGCAGATGAATAGCATCCGTGCAAGGACCACTAGGCTAAAACGAGAAAATTTTATTAAAATTAATGCACATTTCAAGAAAGGCATGGCGATGTTAGTTGACATTATCACACTTAACACAAATGTAAATTATTTATTTTGAAAACTCTAAAGGTTGTCGGAAATAAGCTGCTGCGAAAACATGCACACGAAATAAGGTAGTACAGTAACCCACCTTTACGCACTTATTGGCCGAGCGAGCGAAGCGAGCGAAGTCGAATGCCTGATTGAATTGGGATTGGGTGTGTCGGTTCGTCTGTGTGTTTGTCTGTTTGGGACACGACAACGTTCACAATTTTGTTCTTATTTGGTTGACGTTTCGTGACAAGGGTGTTTTGGTGCACGAAATGCACGAGTTCGAAGACGAAATTTCTACCTCAAATGTTGTCGGAGATATTCGGATTTTCCGTTGGATGGCTAAGCCCATTCTTATTAGAAGCGATAAGGAAATCCGAGCAAGTGGACTAGAGGCACTACACGAACAACCCGGGGCGTAGCAACGAAAAACGTTAAGGGAGGGGAGGGGATTTGTGAGATGTGCCGACGTTTCCCTAGACAGGTACGGGGGTCGGTGGGGGGGGGGGGGCGACCCTCAGAAGCTTTGGATTTTATTTAACTTGCCATCACAATCGTAAACGTTTCAAAAAGTGAAATAGTCGAATTAACGTTGCTTTCAACTGCTAAGGTTATCTCGAAAACCAACATTTCAGTCAGTTGATGGACCTCATTCAGTGAGGCGAACTACAAACAGCTAAATAAGTCCTTGAATGTCCTTTTGCCCCCCTCCCCACTGTAAATTCCGTTTCCTTCACGACGAGTGCAAAAACGTGTGTATACCGCACTTGTAGGAGTCTACACAGTTACTGTTCGAGTGTACGAGTAGAATGTTTGCGTTTTTTTGCACTCGTTGTGGGAGGAAACATGGCATCATATGGTCAGTTTTCTGAAAACATAATGTGGAACAAAGTATAGCGGCCCGTACTGCACTCCAGCATCTCTCGATAGTTGCAATGTGTGTAAATAGTAACAACGAGCTACTTATCTGAATTATTTAAATAATCACACGCATAATGGAACAAATCACATAATAATAGTTGTTAATGTTTCCGTACCGCATATATCTTCCCACTTAAACAGGTCATCAGCTCTATACCTTGTCCCTAAAAGGAAAGAATGCAGTTTATTTGTATGTCATCTTATGCTATTCCATTCTGTACCCACCTGAAAAACGTTCATATGTCAGCAAAGTGAATAGAGTTTCAATTTATGATATAATATAATATAATACAATACAATACAATACAATACAATACAATACAATACAATACAATACTTTTAATATGACAGACAGGAACATAAACGCACAGATTTTTTTTATAACTTCTTATAATAGCTGTACAGCAGAGAAGTTTGTATAATATTAGTCTTAATAATGTAGATGAAATAGGTACTCCTGATCTTTTCCTATCGAATAATTAACTTGGAAACTATTGCCAAAGGCGCTTACTTTTTTTTTTTTTAGTTCTGAATGATAGAAGTTTTAGAAGATCATGATGAAGTGAAACATGAGTTTAACCAAGAGTGAAATAGGTGTATAAACATCTTTAAATTCTTGGTTTAACACATTATAGGCGGTTTTTAGATACCCTCTTAGGGTTCCAATAAGATTAAAGCTTAAAGATTAAAGCTTTGGAGATTAAAGCTTGTCACTAAACAATATCATTGCGAGCACTTTCATCCGAATTGATGAAATCGAGATTGAGATATAAAGGTTTGAAATTCGTTCTTTAGCAGTCATCGCAGAAGCTTACTATAATGGCACTATACTTACCGTGCATTACCATATGCTGTCTTCCGAACGAATTAAGATTAGGTATGCACAATTATTACTGCCAATGCATACTGGGTAAAGCCTATTTTATTAAAATCCTATCTCAAGACCCGGAGATGGCACGTAGTTGTCTAAAGACTTAATTTAGGCTTTATCAGGATTAACTTCAAATCTTCATAAACACTCTAAAATCGACGCATTTATCGATCGCTAGCAAGCATTTCTAGGTCAAATGAATGCGTAATGCCAAAGAACGTGGAAATATTCATGTTGGAAGTATCCCTTGTTATTCCACCTTCTGAAACAAGATCGATTTGGAAAGAAGCTGCATATGTCGCTTCCCAGCGCCACGCCGCTTCACTTAGTGAAGGCAGATCATATTCATAAAAGCACTGATATTTTTACCAGCTTGTGCCAACCATTATCGGAATCCATGAGGTGAGCCCCACAGGCTCTAACCATGACTAGCTTGGTCACTCGTTACTTACTTCAAGATCGTGTAAACTACAATCTACGTAGCAGCGGACAACTAAAAATTTACGCACAGTTAGTTCATGTAAGTTAACATAGGTCCTTCCATAGCTCCTTTCGTTATTGCAGGCACCTCCAACGCACGTCCAAGAATTTTAATATCTAGACACACGCTAGTGTGTCACTGTCAAGTTGATGAGATAGATCACATACTTACCGATCCTGCACAGGCATCAAGAGCTGTGTTGAATACATGTTGCCCCTGTTTATAAAAAAAAAAAAAAAATTGGATGTACGAAATTCTAATTTTCTTACGTTTCGTCTGGACTTAACTCGACCAAACCCCTAGTTTGGCCTCTGTTGGAATTCGCTAGTGATACATATTAACAACTGCCACATGATATTGTAATAACCCAATTATTACCTTGTTTTTAACACGAGTTACTGATACAGAAGTTGCATTAATTTGTGTGCATTCTGCCAAATACAGTCAGTCGAATTCCTAAAATTCTGCATTTAGCAATTTAGAGTCTCAAAAGGCAGTTATCGATGTTTTTACACTGTGAACTATATGACTTACTATAAAACTTACTACACAGTTTACCGCAAAAATTACTAAACAACTTACCTCTGGACCGTAGGCTAATCCAGTTAAGACAGTTCTTGTAGATTCCAAGTCATTCTGTAAGTGGAAATTGTGAAGAATAAGTAGATTGATAACAATAATAATAATAAATAAAAAAAAATCCAAAGCCCGACAGGAAAGTTCCCATCAAGACGCAGCAAAAGCAAATTAAAAATCAACTAGCTGTACCCTTGGCATAACATACGCCGGCTATAGCTGGTTCCCGCATACCTGAGCGTAACACTGTAGTGGGCCCCGGTTTTCCCCTATTGTGTGGTCTGAATATCCCATCTCTGCTCCCTGTTTGAACCCCTGCTGATTTGTGTTATGGAAGTAAATGTTTATTTTCAACACCCTCTCCCCCGCCCCCCCCCCCCCCCCCGCTCTCTTTCATTATACACCGTCTTTCATTGTAGTGCATAATAATGATGAATTTGCTTGCCCAACCTAAGCGTATTATATATATAGATATTTCTGCCCCTAAAATCGTTTGTGGGCCATCTATTGTATACAATAAATTCCTTGTAAGGTTTTTATTGTATCCTGTAGATGGCCCTCAAACGATTTAGAAGCAGAAATATTAATTTTTTCAATTTGCTTTTAATGGGTCTTGATGGGAATATTGCTGTTGGGGTTTTAGAATTTTTTACCTCTCACCCATCGATTATTAATGTCTTAGCTTGGATAGGTCAGTTTTAAGTTTAAAACATTAAAACTGCAAGTGAACACCGCGTCAAGTAAACGCAGGCCCCTTTGTAGGAATAAAATTCAAGGTTTCATAGGAAAATGGTCATAAGAGATATGGTTTGAGGTTTCGATAAATTATAAACGCCGTCACTACACAGTACAGTGTTTCAGTCAGGGCCAGACCGACAGGGGGTGCAGGGAGTAAAACTGTTCCTCCACAAGGGACACGAGAGGCGTAAAAGTCTCATCCCTTTCGTAAACATTAGGATGCTTTTTTAGAATCTTTGTTGCACCCTTCACTCATGTTACATTTTCCATTAATGGTAACTAGCGGAGTCGCTCGATTCGCTCGCTCATTCCGCGTAGTCTCGCTACGCTCGAGAAGATTTCTTGCTGCAACACTTATGATGCAGACAGATCTTCCACATAAAAGTAAATCAAGTAAATTATAAGAGTGTCGTATGCGATATCGATTATCCCGAGAGAAGGTCAATATTTTTCTTACGTCCAAGGAGGCAAGCAAAAAGATCAAGCAATTTATCAGAAAAGCACTGTTCTCATGACAAACGCTGATCTTCGTTCGCTTCGCTCATTCAATCAGCGCAAACATTTCCTCAAAATCGTGACTGAATCAATGTAACCACCAAGAACCACACATCACTTGTAATTTGTGTTAGTACACACTTTATATGGGTTTTCTTGTTTTACTTATTTTAAGAATATTGTTCTTTTACGTACTGCTCAGTACAGACTTTTCCATGGGCGTCTTAACACTTCACTTTTTGATGATCCCTCACTTGGAGAAACATCTGCAGAACGTCAGATGTAGTCTCCTACGAAAGTGATAGATGATAGATTGCGAGAGCAAAGCGAAACACACATTGAAAAGTTTTAGTTTACTTAGTTTACGTGGAAATCGCTTGCTTTGCTCGTTCAATCCACGCACCTCCGTGCTTCAGAAACACGAATGTTTGTCACCGTTTTAAAACCAAACCTATTGTATTGATTTTTCCCTGCGTCAAGCCAGTTGTATTTTGTAACGTGTGTTCAATGTAGAAGCCAAACTTGAAGCAGTTAAACCTTATTTAATTCGGAATAATCATGACAAGATTTGGGTTACATTATTACGTTCTTTCTCAACACAAGAATCAACGGGAATAGAACACCGGGCTTTGACGCCCTTGACTTATATATGCTCCGGTCGGATCCAGAGCTCCACCGGACAACCAATCAGCTCGTGAGTTCGTTAACCAATCCAGTTCATGGTTACAAAGTGTTCACCAATCGTGTCCAACAATACTTGGCCACGTTCTCCTGCACGTCCGCTCGTGGTTTTGGCGCAAAATCTGAAAGTACTTGCCGTTGCACAAGTGATTTTGGCGCCAACAAGAGTCAACCACAACACAACAGCACACAGGTAGGTACGAGGGTGAGCCAATGTCCGTTACAATTTTAAGATGTATATGTGGTGTGTTGCAAAATACGTCGCCCATGCTTCCTTTTCCAGATCATCTCTCTTTGCTTGAGGAAGTTTTGAACAAACTATGACGTCATGAACAAACATCATGCGGGTAAAAAAAACTTTGACGTCAGTTTTTCAGGTTCTTTCGCATATTTGAGGGTGATAATATCAAGTTACAGCGATGAAAATAGGCCTATTAAAAGCGAAATTTTATTATCTTTCGTTTGGTCCTACTCCCATCTGTGTAGGTGCCTTGGTTCCAGAGGAGTAGAGGTACAAACACGCACGCACGCACGCACGCACATCATATGATTTTAATGATGTAGACTAGCAGAGTTGCTCGCTTCGCTCGCTCATTCCGCGTCGTCTCGCTACGCTCGAGAAGACTTCTTGCTGCAACACTTATGATACAGACAGACCTAACGCAGAAAAAACGATCAAGCAAATTATAAGAGTGTAGTATACGATATGGGTTATCTCGGGAGAAGGTCAATATTATTTTTTTACGTCCAAGGAGTCAAGCAATTTATCAGAAAAGCCATGTTTCCGATGACAAACGCTGATATTCGTTCGCTTCGCTCACTCAATCAGCGCAAACATTTCCTCAGACACTTGACTGAATCAATGTAACCACCAAGAACCACGCATCATTTGTAATTTGTGTTAGTATACACTTTATATGGGTTTTCTTGTTTCGTCGTCCGTGCACCATTTTCCACATCATCTCTATTTGCTAGAGAAGGTTTTCATGAACAAACTATGACGTCATGAACAAACATCATGCGGGTAAAAAAACTTTGACGTTAGCTTTTCAGGTTCTTTCGCTTATTTGAGGGTGATAATATCAAGTTACGGCGATGAAAATAGGCCTATTAAAAGCGAAATTTTATTATCTTTCGTTTGGTCCTACTCCCATCTTTGTAGGTGCTTTGGTTCCGGAGGAGTAGAGGTACAAACACGCACGCACGCACATCGTATGATTTTAATTATGTAGACTAGCGGAGTCGCTCGCTTCACTCGCTCATTCCGCGTCGTCTCGCTGCGCACGATGAGATTTCTTGCTGCAACACTTATGATACAGACAGACCTTCCACATAAACGATCAAGCAAATTATATGAGTGTAGTATGTGATATCGGTTATCTCGAGAGAAGGTAAATATTATTTTTTTACGTCCAAGGGATCAAGCAAAAAGATTAAGCAGTTTATCAGAAAAGCGCTGTTTCTGATGACAAACGCTGATATTCGTTCGCTTCGCTTACTCAGTCAACCCAAACATTTCCTCAGAAACGTGACTGAATCAATGTAACCACCAAGAACCACACACCACTTGTAATTTGTGTTAGTATACACTTTATATGGGTTTTCTTGTTTTACTTATTTTTAGAATATTGTTCTTTACGTCCTGCTCAGTAAAGATTTTTCCATGAGCGTCTTATCACTTCACTTTCTGGTGATCCCTCACTTGGAGAAACATCTGCAGAACGTCAGATGTAATCCCATACGAAGGTGAGAGATGAAAGTTGATAGAGCAAAGCGAAACACACATTAAAAGGTTTAGTTTACGTGAAAATCGCTCGCTTTGCTCGTTCAATCCACGCAATTTCGTGCTTCAGAAACACGAATGTTTGACATCGTTTTAAAACCAAATCTATTGGTTTGATTTTTCCATGGATCAAGTCAGTTAATATAAAACCAATTTTAAGATCTATATGTGGTGTGTTGCAAAATGCGTTGTCCTTTTAGGTTATTTTTTTGGCTCATTCGGCTGCGTCTCGCTGCGCTCCAGATCATCTCTTTGCTCGAGGAGGTTTTTATGAACAAACTATGACGTCATGAACAAACATCATGCGGGTTAAAAAAAACTTTGACGTTAGTTTTTCAGGTTCTTTCGCATATTTGAGGGTGATAATATCAAGTTACAGCGATGAAAAAAGCCTTTTAAAAGCGCAATTTAATTATCTTTAGTTTGGTCGTACTCCCATCTTTGTAGGTGCTTTGGTTTCAGAGGAGTAGAGGTACAAACACGCACGCACGCACGCACGCACATCGTATGATTTTAATTATGTAGATTTTAGGCACGACCAAGAACTATCAACTTTCCGTTCATGATATGATATATTCTATGCATTCGACGCCCCTTGATGGGATTTCTATACAGTAAAGAATTAAAAACCGAAGGAGTGGAGGAAAATATAGGGTTTTGGGGAGGGAGGGCGGTGTCTTTATTGTGTGGTGGAGGGTGGAACGTAAAATGACCGTCTGCACCCAGTGACGTAAATAAATATTTTTTCTGGAAGCAAATTTACGCCGCTTTACACCACCGTCTATAAAACATACGACTACTATATATAGTTTTATTGTACGATTATTTTTCTTGCTTTATGTGATGTATGGTTTCTTTAAAAAAGGTGGGTTTTTGAGGGAGGGGTGCTTCCCCCCCTCCCCTTCGTTATTTTCGCCATTGTCTGGACCCCCTTGCAGACAACTATACACGGAATTTTGATAAAACGTATCAGTTTTTGCGAGGAGGTCTACATTGTCTATTATGTTGCGAACTCTTCGAATTTAAACTAAATTCGATTTGCTTGTTCGATCCATTTGATGTTTTTAGCCTTCACAATTATTGCAGGCACCTCCAACATACGTCCAAGAATTTTAAAGTCTAGACACACGCTATTGTGTCACTGACAAGTTGATGAGATAGGTCACATAAAAATTGATCACTGAAGACTGCCATCTATATAGATGCACGGTGCTTTGTTGACGTAGAAACATGGCTCACTGTGTCTTTTTTAACTGTAAACCTATTTCTTTGAGGTAAAATCCCAATGCTGTAGATATAGTTGTAAGTCGTTAGCATAGTTGTTCTTGGTTTCCGTAATTAACAATAATTTAACATTAAAGAATGGAGACCTGTCGTTTAAGTAGAAAAATTGCCCTCAACATAGTTTATTTGGTGCGATTAGCTGTAAATGTCACTATCGGTGTGAACAAAACAAGCATCAACTCCATTCTTGGGACAGTATGGCTTGATTCTGCGGCTGCGCGTTTGTTTGGTTATTTCGCACAATATTTCGGGATGAAGGGGTCAAACTCCTATGCTAAATCCCATAGGACATAACGTGGCATAACCGATCAATAGGGAGCTGTTCAAACCTCATTTTTTGCATAGGCTAAAGGGAAAGAACTATCGTGTGCCAGGCGTATCTTGAGTCCTGCAAGTATTTTATTAGCGGCTACGTCTTCCTGGAGGGGGCGATTTTAGTCGATGGCCGCCATTGTTTTTGTAACCATCTCGGATATCAACAAGGCACTCTGCTACCAAAAACGTACAATCGATTATCGGTGTTCGTTCCGCGGCGAACTTAAGATAAGCCGCGGATAATACGTGGGTAGGTGTTTTTTTTTTTTCTAAAATGGGAGTAGCAGTCTCCAGGAGTAGCAGTATCCAGGTGTGCGTGATGTGCCGTGTAATTACGAAATCATGTATTGCAACAAGTGTTGAACAAAGTAACACAGAACCAAAAAAACAAGGAGCCTGAGGGGCCATAAGTCAAGAATATGGACTAAAAAGAACGTAATTGAAAAAAAAATCAAAATCGCAATCAAGACCAAATCATACACTATCAAGCACAGAAATCCATGAGGAGGGGACAGGTCAGGCAGATTTTCATTAAAATAGTTACATATTTGTCAAGGGTATTCTTAAATACGGTTGCAGTACAAGAGCTCACAACATTTTCAGGGAGCCGATTCCAGCTATTTACCAATCTGAATCTGAAGGAATTCTTAGTAATGCTGTAATGAACTCGTGACTTTTATATTCAAAGAGTTACCACGTCCTAATCGACCATTAAGTTAAAAAAAGTGTTACCAAAAACTCCAGTCATTACCTCGACTGTTACAGTATTGCTATAGCTTCACCCTGGGTGTAACATACACCCGTCTAGCTGGTCCTCACATGCGCGAGCGAAATACTTTACTGGGTGGCACAAAATGAAAACGACCGCCGATCACACCCCCGTCCCCCCACAGCCGCCTCGTCCCCAGCATCACTGCGCATTCCGCCCATTGTGTGGTCCGAATTCCTGCTCTCCCACCCTTGGAACCTTTGGTGTTAGGTAGTAAATAGCGTTTTCAATGGAGGGTGCCATTCTTATTCTCAGTGTGGCTGAATTGCCCGTTTCTCGGTTTTGGTACCGAGCGCGTAAGCCCGCAACAACGATGGTGCATGCAGTAATTGTTAATCAACCAATTTTGAAACTATTCAACTCGGCTCTAATAGCCAGGATTATTGAAACAGTATAGAGTTTGTTACTGATTGTTCATAGTATCGCCCTCTTTCATTTTAGTGCATGATGAGTTTGCTGTCTGCATCCAACCAAGCGTATTATATACATAGATAAATATTGTCAAAAACGTGCAAGTTTGGATTAGTATGCAGCTTGCGTGACATGTCTCTGTGTATGTTCACGGATGTGCACGTTTGGTTTAGTTTTTTTTCTTTTTTGAAATTTGTTAGTAATAATTTAGTAATATTTTTCAGAAAGAGCTGACAAATTCCAATCGTGATACCCACGCAAAACCAAAGATCGTCGTATGAACCACTGAGTTTTCTTGAAGTGTTTACCTTGCCGTGTTGTGACGTCATTCCACTAAGAAAGGATACCGCTAAGTTATTCCTCCAACCATGATCACCTGCAGTCGGGTAATAGTTACGTTTATGTGTAGGGGTTGGGAGTGTAAATATGATCGCAGGCTTTCGTGATGGGATGATAATAACTACTTTAAAAGGCAAACACTTATTGGAAATGTGGTGGTTTTTACTACCTTTTTTTTTTAAATTTAGTTTTGAGTGGATACAATAACACGCAGCACAAATGTGGGCAAAAAAAAAGAGAAAAAGCCGAACACTTCCTCTAAATAGGTTGGTCATAGTCAAAAAAAAAAAGAAAGGCTGCCTCTGTAAAAAACTGCCAAGTCTATAAAAAACAATAAATAAATAGTAAAAACAGTACAAAACAAACATACTAATGGGAAATACAGATCTGCGTACAAGTTTGCATTTCCCATTATGCTGTGTGTCGTCATGAAAAAAGCACGACCTCCATACACTGCATGTAGCATATTGCACTTTTACAAAATTAAAGGAAACGCTAGCGAAATTGATGCATCAACAATAGGTGAGATTCAGTCTGTTTTTATTACGGACATACGTGTATTGAGAAAACGTGGCCGGATGTGGTCATCGTCGCCGAGCGGTGAGCCAGCTCAGCCTGGTTGCTGGAGGTTTGAGTATCTGGTCGAATCCCTGGAAAAGAGACCTTGGCAAAGTCACTGTCAGGACTGCCGGCCAGGGTAGTGTGAGAGGCTACCATACTCCTTCAGTGGCTATGGGAACTATTCTGGCCAATTCTGGACAATCTTTCGAACCCCCCTACGATGATTGGAGGTTTCCCGGTTCAAATCTGCAGGTTGGTACCTCCCTTTACTGGATATTTCTTCTTCCCAAATAAGTCTGATAATGCTCCAAATTGAGCCAGTTCAGCCACATGAGCATTTAATTGCTTCGGCTGACTTAAGGTTCAAAGAATTTAATTTAAAAGAAAAAAAGATTGAAACCGCAAAATGCATCGTAACTATTGTATGCGCGGCGTATCTTGAGTTCTGGACGTATTTTATGAGCGGCTAGGTCTTCCTGGAGGGAGCGGCTTTAATCGACGGCCGCCATTACTTTTGTAATCATTTTGGATATCAACAAGGCACTCTTCTACCAAAAACGTACAATCGATTATCTGTGTTCGTTCTGCAGCGAACTCAAGATAGGCCGCGCACATTTTAGACACCCCTGCATCCTAAGCCATTTCTCCAAGGATGTAAACAGGACGGAAAGCCAACTGGGCTCGAAAAATGATGAATCAGTACAGATGCAAACGTTCAAGTCCAAAAGGCAACATAAATAGGTTTGTATCTGTATTCATTAATCGCCAAGAATATAATACCGATTTCCATACCCGCTGTGTGCAATACTGAGCAAATAAATTTTTTTTTAAATCTCTAACATCGTTAATTAGTTTACTTTGTTTTTAAAAATTCACAAGTTAACACTTTATTAAAAATGTTCTGTAACATCGAGTTTCGTTTGCTATTACCTTTATCCGCAGTTTACTTATCTGGTCAAAATAAAACTATTGAAATATTCCTACCTATAGTGATTGCCAGTGGAAGTCCAATCCAACCAAATTAATCCAACCGAGTAATATTTTCAAACGGAAACCAAAAAAAAAAACGTGAAAAGTGCTTACTGTACACAAAATATATTTCGAACTTTTAACTACAATACATTACAAATGAACTTACGGCCCCAAATTTACTCATAATGCACAAAAATTCTTCTCCATCCTGAAAAACAAAAAATAAATAAATAAGTAAATGAATAAATAAATAAATGAATATTAAGTTTCATTATTAAACTTTACTGTCGCTTGTCGGAAGCTGTCTGCCGTGGCCAATGTTTTAAACATGTTACATTGTCTCTAGTTTTTTTTTTTTTACTTATGTGACTGATTTTCTAAAGTGACACATTTTTTTAATGTATTCGCTTCAAATAATGCCACTCTATCTTTATAAAATTCAGGTACATAGTGATTGGCAGCGTAGGGTCGTAATTTAGGAAGGAAGGATGAAAGAAAGGGGACGTCAACACATGGTCATTTGTGCCGATACTTTGAGAAATGGCGTCTAATTTAGGTAAACAGTACAGGATGTGGTGCTCATTTGAGTTCATTTGGGTGCACGGGTAGCTGCGAGTATTGGGGCGTCAGATCCGATAGGCGTCTTGGTCCCAGCTCAGTACATCTCTGGCTTCTTACACACCCGGGTTCGAACCTGGTGTAGGGAAGTGTATATGTATAGATTTTTCCTCCGGTTGTCTCCCGCCCGTTGCACGATGGTTTCCTCCAGGTACTCCGGTTTCCTCCCTCATGCGGTAAAAAAACAACTGACATGATGGTGGTACCTCCCACTTAACATCTGCCGCAAGTGCCTTCAAAAAGCTTTAAGTTTACTGACCGACACCTCCTATTCTATACTTAACAGGTTAAACAAAGTACCCATCCGGAATGAATAATATATACGAAGTTGCTATGCCGGAACAACGAAAATGCAATTTTACTTTTCAAGGTTATTTCAAAGTTATTTCAAAGTTTCTGTTTGCCAGTTACGACTTACTTGGCTCAGTCGCAGAACGTGTGGTATTCGCCTCAGATATTCAATAGAGCAGTAACACGACGTAGTATTATTGTATACTAGATGTAAGCCCGTGCTACGCACGGGTGTTGTAATGATTGCGTGATGTTTCCATCACGGGGTTGGTTTGGTGCAGTTCTTTATATGTAAGTGGCAGTAAAGTGATTGATTGCGTTCAGAGCCGTAATTAAGGGGGATGCAAAGGGTGCAAGGCATCCAGGCCCAGGAGGCAAGGGGGCCCACAATTCAAAGCAGGTGGCCGAAAGTTTTTACATAAAACTTGTGTCCTAAGTTTTGTGGGTGTGCCTCCATTATTGAGGCACTCCCTTTAGTTGTACTTGCTGGCCACCACAGCAACTTCCTGTAACCTGATGTGTGGCCTGTATGTTTAATAAAGGCTGTAAAGGTCAGTGTTGGCAGGAAGCCAATGCTCACTATTATGCCATTCAACCCCCTGTTATCATTGGACCCACACTCACTGGGAGGGGGTTCATACCCCCGCATCGGTAGTTAGCTAGGAGCTTGATAACTTAGGCTAACATAGCAAAAACCACTATAAAATAGGCCATAATCATGAACCCAAAATTCTTTAGTTTTGGGGGGTCTACATTTTACTCTTGCACCCCTTCCTTTGAAAAATGCTAGCTGCAGCACTGATTGTGTTGGCGTTGCCATGTGTTGCGATTTATTGACTTTTGACTTGAGTGTTGCTAGCACTGCTGCTGTTGTTTTGCAGTACAGTACAAATGAAGTGGCCAGCACAAACGAAGTGGTCATACGTTTTCTAGCAGGGAAGCATAAAATTTGCTCCCACCCAGAGAAAATATTTATTTACGTCAACATTTTCAATTACCAAGCACAACTGGAGGGGGAGTGGGAGAGTAGTAAGGAGACAGGTACAGCTGAAAAGGAAAATGAATGAATGGTCTTTTTTTTTTTGGGGGGGGGGGAGGGCTGCGGCGGTGGAGAACCATTTTCTGATGCTGGGTTGCGGGATTGGGAAAATGCGGAGGAATATGATGATGACACAGACGCCAGACATCGGCATATTCTTCGTTAGCGGCATATTGGGAGCTACTAATTTGTAACGTCACACGCCAAACGGGGTATAAGTAAATAAAAAAAGAACTGATTGGCTATAAAAATCTGGCCGTCGGACTGATTTACTGCCAAACGGGAAAAAGGGCAAAAAGAAATAATAAAAAGTCATCAGTCGTCTCCCTTAGTAACGTGGGGCCGAGGTGGGGGCAAAATGGAAATAAACACCATTGTTTCTATTAAGCCTTAAAGAACAAAAATACCTATGTTAAGCCATGGGAACAGCTATGTTTTGAAAAATGAATAAAAGAAAAACCCGTGTGTTGATGATTAAAGCATCTTTTGGCTTCGCATCGCTTGCACTTGCACTATGCAACCAACGCGTGAGTACTGAGTAGTGATGATGTGATTACGAATTAAAAACTTTATTCAGATTACAAAGTCATACAGAACACAACCATGACATAACGCTATGCAGTTATAACCATGACCATAACGCTATGGAGTTAGGCTACCACGTTGATCACTCAAGTCACTGAAATAGCCAAGCATTTTTTTTCTAAAACACGGAGCAGTTTCGTACTCAAAATCCCGATTGCTTCTTTTTAAACTTAAAAATTAGATGCTGTCTTTTGTTTACAACACAACTGCTAACAAATCCATACAGCTTGAACTGACTTGTCGTAAATAATAACTGTAGGCGTCGAACGATAGCTGCCATAGATGCTGAGACAACGGTTCGTGCTACATTCACGCAAGTATAGCGGTCGTGCATATTGCTTCGTTCGCTTGCGTTGACTATCAAAAGATGGCGCCACGACTGTTGATCCGGGTGTTTACTTGTGGCCGTCTCGTTGCGTCCATCTGACGCGACAACTCGATTTTATTAATAAAGATAACTCTATGCTGGAGCCTTAATGGGTTAGCTGCAAGGGGCACTTGCAGAGAGAAACAGAAGGGTGTCATACTGAATCCGATGCTGTGAAGAGTGATTTCTTTGACCTAAATCGTGCGATTTTTGTTGGAGACAACAACGTTATTTTAAGCCTAAGAAATCCGCTCTTCCGTTGTTTTTCCCTCCATTTTTATGTGGTTCACCTTGTAGTTATGCCCTCCAAAACCCATACTGGTGCCAATCTGGTGCTAATATGGCGGCAAATGTCACTGCTCTATAGGATAATACCAGCCAACTGTTATTTCTAGCGCGATAGTATATTCGTTCTCTGTGGCAGTAACCACGGCCACTAGTTCGAGAATTGGTCCCTTGTGACATGGGTTAGATGGGCATGGGATAGGAATATCATTGCGACTATGGAGTTAGAGTCTTCATGATAGTCCAAGACTGGTACGGGAGTGACGCAAAGGATGGGACGTAATTGGGACCCTCCTTTGTGTCACTCCTGTTCCACATTATGTTTGCAGGAAACTGACTGTAAGACGCCACTTTTCCTTCCACTACGAGTGCAAAAATATGTAGATATCACACTAGTCTTATAGACTCTACACAGCTACTGTTAGGGTCTACGAGTGCGATATTTACGTGTGTTTGCACTCGTAGTGGAAGGAAAGGTGGCGTCATACAGTCAGTTTTCTGCAAACATAATGTGGAACAGACTATATAATCAGATCCAAGTCTTATACTATTAATTTAAACTTACGAATTCCTGAATCGGCGCCTTTGCACAGTCAGTAATAGCTTTCACAAAGAATACCTGCAAGGGAAAATATATAGATTTTCAATACAACAATGCAAAAAAATTTTGATAACTAAGGCAGGAAATGTAGAAACTATAGTATATACTCACATCGTTTATACTTCCTGCAGAATTAAAACATTTCACCTTTAAAATAAAGACACAAAAAAGTATTAAATGAGGATTTATTATAAACAAATAATAAAATTCGTTTCATTCAGTATCGTTTTAGAATGTTGGGGCAGTGGGAGCCAAAAAATTTGGTGTTTGCTTCATCTAACAACAACCGTATCCGTAGGCGATAGTATACATTGCCTTGCGAGTAGAAAATGTTGCAGCTGACAGTCTGGCCCTCTCTCGGAGGAACATCTCGGGAAATCCCGCACTAATCACGTGTAACCGAGCCAGCCAATGTGCTCCGACCTAGCAACTTACTGTTTTAGCGACACACTCAGTAAATATACTATGTACTCAGCCCACACACTACAAGGCAATACCAAACCACAGTGTATCTTTACAGAAACCCCTAACTGATAAAGATACAAAACATTACAACAAGCTAATCTAAACTGCAGCGCTACGTAACATTGAATGCTGGATAATACTCTACCTACACAATAAATAAATAAATAAACAAAAACTAAATATAACCAAAGTTGAAACCAAGTAGAACTACCCAAATAATACTCTTTATACCACGGATGTGACGTCATGCTAACTCAACGCCATGCTACATTTCAATAGGCTAAATCCCGTTAACCGTGACCGGAAGTGTCGTCGTAAAAAGTGTGGGTTATGAAGTTACCCCACACTTTTGCCGATAACCCACAGTTGTGACACTTCCGGATCGAGTGACCGAGAATGCCCACACCAATGACCAACATTAATACAGCGTCCAAAACAGTATCGCAATGAAAAGGTACAAAAGGAATTACTTAACTTGCCGGAATGTCCCAATTGAAATCCTATCTCTGCTAATTCACACAATGTCTGGCCCATATCTAAGTTTATTAACTCCGTCTACTTCTCCTTCCCCCCTCCATATCTAAAATGAAATGACCTTCACTCATATGATCTTCCCATTACTGCATTATTTTATACAATTCTTAAACTGTAAACATACAAAAAAATTACTTACCTTCCTGGAATGTCCCGGGAAAATCTAGAATACACCAATACCCGACATCCACCACAAATTGATTCCAAATGGCTCGAACACCTTCCAACATTCTCCTTCGAAAACTTTAGCTTTCATTCAAACGACGCGTCTGTCTAACATCCACCCATCCCCCTCCCTCCACAAACTTGAGCTACCCTCCCAAAGAACTTGTCCGTCTAACACCATCTTCCCCCTCCACAAACTAAAATGGACACCCACTTTCCCCTCCACGAACTAAAATGGACACCCACCTTCCCCTCCACAAACTAAAATGGGCACCCTCTTTCGCCTCCACAAACTAAAATGGACACCCACCTTCCCCTCCATAAACTAAAATGGACGCCCTCCTTCCCCTCCACAAACTAAAATGTACAGTTGTACACCCACCTTTTCTGTCCATAAACTAAAATGGACACCCACCTTCCCCTTCACAAACTAAAACGGACCTTCATTCATATCGACATACTGATTACCGTATTTTTTGAAACAATTTTCACAAACACAAACACTAAAATGTTTTAATGGAATATGCGTTAGCTTGACGTCCCAACCGTGGTATAAATGAATTGATGGTGAGAAACTCACGATTACAGATTATTATACCACAGCACCGATGCTTGGCCCACCACGAGTGGGCAAGCTTCGCATCCGTGGTATAATAAGCGGTAACCATGACTTTCTCACCAATAACTATTACTTTTGTAATTTGAATGATGAAATCTAGTTTGGATTTTAGTAGCAATTTGAAGCAGAGTGATTTGTATGCGTTCGTTTACGATAGCTACGCCGAAACAACGTGTCCACAGGCGTTTACTCCAGACAATTTCTACTAGACAACGAATCTTATTGGAGAATGCATAACAGATAATTTAGTTATTTGTTGACTTATTGATTTTACAGGTGGTACAATTGTACCCCATTATAGAATCAAGGGGAGTTGCGCATTACAGGGTGCAAGAATGCTTCACAAGTTTTGTCCATTGTTTGAGCGTACAAAAATGATTTTAGTTACGGTTGTTTCAATGTACTGGAAGTGCATGACTTCGCTTATATGTCTTATAATCTGACGTAATCTGTCTTATAATACTAAAGATAGGGTTGTGTCCAGTAGCTGCAGGTAGAGTATATATATGCTAGGTCGCTCCAACAGTTCAGAACAATGCACCTTGCCATGATAAGATTTCGTAGAAATAGAGAAAGAAGTTTTATATTGGTACAATGATGGTATACCAAATTTTACACATATCCATATTCAAACCGGTTTTTAAAGCAGAGGTATTGTACGAAATTTCTTTGAATTCTTTGTAATTCTTGAATCACGTATAGTCGTGAAGGATTCCAAACACCACACGCGTAATATTAAAAACTTTTAACAATAGCATAATAAACTAAGACAGTTGGTTTGACATCTTTAACAATAAAAAATCACACATGTTATAGATTGCAAACAAAAACGTCAAATGTGCCGTAAAAAAAGGTGTTATACGATTGAAGTTTCATTTTACTTGTTAAAATGTACACGGACAAAAATTGGTGATTTTTAATTGAAATAATCAAATGTACAATTCAGAAAATTGGATCTGTTTAAGTGCTGTTGTGCTTTACGTAACGTATATCACACATGTTATAGATGCTTGACCGGTTCTTTATTGTGCTTCATGGGATGAAGCTTGGAGTCCCGTATGGGAAGTGATGAGTGACTGCAGTGGATGAAATAATAACGCTCCCCCCCCCCCAACCCTTTAACTCTAGTTAATATATTCCTCCAACCATAAGCAAGCTAAAGAAAAATCAAGACACCTGGGCATCAGGGCTCCTGCTAGGATTCAACTATTTGTTTATTGATAATAATGTAGGGCGATCTTTGATGGGCAAATTCTACGAAACCTCTCCCCAGTTTTAGAGGAGAGTTAAACTACATCATATTCAGTTAGCATCATAACCAACGAAATCAACGCTTTGTAAATAGTTGTAAGAATACCCATTTCCAAACCTGGCAATCGTGGTGGCGTAAATTGTAGAGTACTATCTCTTTCTCTCTAGTAACTTAATGTATGTTTAACTCAATAATTGTATTGAATAGATCTGGTCTGAACGCGAACTAACTATTCCTTAGTTGCCATATTTGCTACAGCGACAAGGAAAAAATTGGACAAAGACGAAAACTGATTGAATTGGAGAATTATCAGAAGGGAACATAGTTTTTTCACCATCAAAAATTCTTCTCAACTGTCACAAATTGCTGTAAGTAATATAAATTTATATTGGATATAAGCTAGCTACAAAAATTGTACGTAGAAATAATGTAGTACATGAAGCCACCTTTCTGCACTAAGTTTCTTTCAAGCGATGTGTCTCGGATTCGAACAGGCGAACCAGTCCATCCCCAGAGCACTGCCACACCGTCTTTATCGATACGGCCACTTATCTACTGGCATAAAATAACTCACTGAACCAGTTACTAAGATCACAGCGATTTATGTCTATTTCTCATTCATTGAGCCTCATATTGTACACATATTTGTATTTCCCATCCATTGTCTATGACCGTGGAAATTTGGCCGAATGGTGTCGTAGTTACAAAACGGGTTCAGTGAGTTATCTTCACGCCAGTGGACAAATGGACATGTCTGTAAAGGCGGTATGGCTGTGATCTGGTGACAGTCTGGTTTGCCAGTTTGAATCCGGGTCACGTCACTTGAATGATACGCAAGTATAAAAGTGGCAGTAAAGTGCTACTTTATTTCTGGGGAATATTTCCGCTGATGGCTTATTTCCAATTTAAAAGTAGGCTATTTCTACCCATTGCACTGTAATGTAGTCTGGTTAAATACCGATATTGGCGAAATAATCGGTTATGATGGTCAAATCATGCTGTCATAAGAATCAGTGAAAACTGTGAGGATGAAAATTAAAAATGTTTTATAGGGGGGAAGGAATCCTTTGAACTCACACACAGCAAAAAAAAATACACTAACCAAATTTTCTCTGGGTTGCAGGGTTTGGTTGCCTGTGTTTTTTAATGTAAGGAAAAGGAATGCCTTCTCTCCTATAACAATTTTAACTATCAAAAGGGTTTAAAAAATAATAACCAAATAATATTAAAAATACTCACATCAGCATGGACATACGCCCCCAAAAATGCAACAAGAAGTACTACTTTGATGGAAAATTCCATGATAATTTTCTGAAGTTCCTTTTCTCTGATAGGGAACCAATACAAAGAACTGCGTTCATTTAAACTCCAGGTCCAGCCTCGCATTGGCTTTTATTACGAACAGAATTTGTTGATTACTATCATACATGTTCTAGCTTTCATTAATTTGCTTTTCGCTGTTATTTACGACTTGTTTTAGTTACCTTGGCATTCAAACAACAATAGGACTCGTTTACACCGTGATGCTTTCAATTTGTAAAATCTACGTTCATTATAGTCTGTAACGTAGGCGCTACCATCCGTTCACAAAGAAAGAATACTCTTCATTGGCTCAAAAACCATAAATAATTTTACTTTTGATGAATATCACTTTCCATCACTTGCAGGACTATGGAGGGAATACTCTTATAATTACAGGTTGTGGGCGAAGTGAGACCAAAATATTGTAAAGAGATATACCACGAATATCTTACTTCTATTCCCAGATAATTCCGTGGTTCTACCAGGATGGATAACGAACGACCTTAAAGGCGCCGATTCACAATTTCGATAGCCTGAAGCGTTAAGTATTAGCGCTCTTACATCTGTATAGACCACTGTACTACTCGATAATGTTTTTACCCTAAAATGGCAGCTTTAATTTCCTGCACGATTCTGACGTGAATGGTCCACCTTGTCAAGAGTTTCACGAAGTAAACCTATTAATGACCAAATTTTGATATCGAGAGGCGTTTTGTTTTATTTCGTTTTATCGGTTCACTTCGTTAATGACATTACGAAAAAGCTACGGATTTTTTAATTTTCAAGTACAAATTTGGAGCCTTCTCAGAAATGTCAATCCTTATGCTGATTACCTGTTACGTACAGTTATTGCTATAACTGATTAAAATTAAAAAAAAAATTAATAAAATTGACATTTTGGGGGCCCCTAAAAGTTCTCGACCGTAGGTGCACACCGAGTGTACCAACGCATAAACAGGGGCGGCGTGAGGGCCTGTTGAGCCCTTCGGGAAGAGGAAGGGGAGGCCACCAAACTCCAAAATGAGATCAACAATTGAACAAAAATTCAATATTAAACTAGGAGATAACCATACACCTTTATTATTAAAGGAGCTCGTTCGTCATTACGATTGCGTTGCCCATATTCTAAACACAGCATCCACGTTCCAGATTCTGCGTCATCCAGTAGGCTAATATGGGTCACGTAATCTCACTTTAGTTATGGAAATCGCGGCATTGCTCCAAATAGTGTTGTTTCATTTTTAATTTACCGCTATTTTCTTTATACTGCTCGAAGATTCTGCGCTGCTGCATGTAGGAGTTGAAAGGGTGAAAAGGCGCCTTTAATACATCAGTGAAATCCCGTAATGGCAGATGAGAGAGGGAAGGCCAAAAATCGGGTGGAATCAAAAAGCAGTGGGGGGGGGGGGGGGGGGGGAGTGCTACCATGCCAGCGCCACTGGGAAGTAGTCAAGATTTTTGCAGTATATGTACTAGAAATCAGAGTGGTGTGTTCAACCACAGAAATGACGACAGTTTGCTAAAACGTACTTTATTTCAAACACTACATTTTTTAAGTAAGTTGCTCTGTTATGGAACATAACTATACATAAACTGCGTTAACTACAATTTTACGCGGAATTGTGATTGTGGAAACAATTTGACAAGCACACACAGATGTACATACATACGTCATAAAAATATTTGTAATAATTTTCTTTGGTAGTTGAGGTTATAACCGTATATTTTACGTGAAATGCATCTCAACGTTTGGACGGCAGATCAGAAGCATCCGTACAAGGACCACTAGGCTAAAATGAGAAAATTATATTAAAATTAATACACATTTCAAGAAAGGCATGGAGATGTTAGTTGACATAATCATACTTAACGCAAACGTAAATTATTTATTTCGAAGACTTCAAAGACTGTCGGAAATAGGCCAACAGCAAAAGCATATGATGCGAAATAAGGTAGTACAATAAGCCATCTTTACGTACTTGTTGGCCGAGCGAGCGAAGCGAGCAAGGTCGAATACTCGACAGATTTTGGGTTTTGTGTGTCTGTTCGTCTGTGTGTTTGTTTGTTTGAGAAACGACAACGATCGCAATTTAGTTCTGATTTGATTGACATTTCATGATAAGGGAGATATTTTCGGAGATATTCGGGTTTGAAGACGAAATTTCTACCTCAAATATCTCAGTGATAGTCGGGTTCGAAGACGAAATTTCTGCCTCAAATATTTTCGGGTTTGAAGACGAAATTTCTACCTCAAATATTTTCGGAGATATTCGGGTTCGAAGTCGAAATTTCTACCTCAAATATCTCAAGAGATATTCGGGTTCGAAGTCGAAATTTCTACCTCAAATATCTCAGAGATATTCGGGTTCGAAGACGAAATTTCTGCCTCAAATATTTCGGAGATATTCGGATTCGAAGACGAAATTTCTACCTCGAAAAGTTATTGAATGCAGGAAAATTACAATTGAAAGAGGTGGAAATGTCAAGGACCCCTGATTTAATTGGAGGTAGCGCTTGTTTAAGCTTGCCCTCAGAATTAAGAAAATATTTTCTTGAAAATATCCAGAAAAACGTTCGATTGGATTCAGTTAAGAAGACGCAACAAGTTAAAGAGTCCGATTCTTGTTCAAGTACAGTTAAGGCACAAAATCCCAACATAGTAAAACTGTTATAGTTTGTTCCACGTTATGTTTTCAGAAAACTGACTGGATGACGACTCGTTTCCTTGCACTAAGAGTGCAAGAACATGTGAATATCACACTTGTCGACTCAACAAAGTTACTGTTAGAGTTTACGAATGGGATGTTTAAGGATTTTTTGCACTCTTAGTGGAAGAAAATGTGGCGTCATACAATCAGTTTTCTGAAAACTTAATGTGGAACAAAGTATAGCAGACGGTGTACTAGCTCTGAACGTACTGCTTCAATACAATGGTCCAATACTAGTTCTGTTTTTCTGTTCAACTCTAGCCTTTGAACAAAGTCTCTGAATCCCCACTTTCCGCCTCTATTAATAGATGTCCTGACATTAAACTTAAAGCATTTGACATGCCAAAGTACAGTGGGCATTCCTGCTCAACTCCAGCTTTTGAGTTCCTAACTCAAGAAATCATTTAAACATGCCAAGAAAGGCAGACTTCTTCGTACCAAGCTAGAAATCCAAGAGGATGCATCTAAGAAATTTTAGTCAGTCAGAAGCCTTGCCAACTCATAAGGTCACTCCTAACTTTGATTGACTGAATAGAAATCTGAGACTGAATTCTTGGAAAGCTCACGTAAACGGTTGTAACTGGTTGCACTGCGAGTTCATGTTCTGCACAACTCGCTAATCCTTTTAAGGGCGCGTTTACGCAACAAGACCGTTTCGCTCGCCGAACGCTATTTGCTAGGCAACCGTTATTTACTTACGATTAATATCTCGTTTCTGTTAAATGAATGCAGTAATAGGCAACACATTAAATGTATTATAAATAACAACACGGATAAAGAACAAAGTGCAACAGTAATTTTAAACATTGGTACAACATTGTTGCCATTTCACGCCATTTTCAAAATTTGCTATCCTCGCTGAAAAAATAGCTTCTTGCAGTGATCAAACGACGGCAGAATAAATCGCTACTCGCAGCGAGAATTCAAAATCCAACATGGCGTCCATTTCGGAGTTGTCGAATTGAAGAAACTCATCGAACACCAGCATTCAAAAATCTCGTCTTGTACAGCAGTAAAAATTGTTTTCTAGTTGTCAAAAATCGACGCTGTGATGTTGCACGCTTCGTACGTCGTGTCGCGAGGCACGAGGAGGAGATTTGCGACCGCGTTGTTGCCTTGGCTACTACGTGTAGACGACTTGAAAGCCACATTCTTCGGTAAAGGCGAGAAGCAGCCAGCAGATTTAGTATTAATCAAGTGAAAGCTCGTAAGCGAGAAATTTGTCGTTGCGTAAATGCGCTCAAAGTCTCGTCTTATTCCATCTCAGTTCTGGCGATCTTGAAACATAGTTGCAGTCGGCGGACCCGTAACCATCAAAGGGTCAAAGGGTTTTAGCGAGCGTTAACCGCACCCGGTCATCTGTCCGACGAAGCCCTAAGGCCCTATGTCTGCAACACCCGGAATGGATTCTCAGGAGGTCACCCACCCAACCATCAAGAATGTAGTCAACAATGAAGCTTACATCATTTTATCACCCAGTTTAGACGATCTCAGTACTATGCACCAATGCTTGTAACAATGCAACAAGCTTGACACCTTCATCCCAGACCACTAGGATTTACATCCCAGGCCAGGAGTACTGAGAACGACGAAGGGCCAGCACGCGTACAACAAAGAACGAATCGTGCTGACGTTCTTTTGCTCAGATAGCTTGGCAATGCGACTGTGCGTGCAACAATGTTTGCATAAAAAACAATCCTAATGCCGATTTTCAGCGAACAAGGACGATGTTGCAATAACAGTGAATGCGCTTTTCAATTGTTACGCGACTGGCTGATAAATAGGTTATTACCCGCTTTCCTCATACTGAGCTCAACAATGGCTCGGCCCCTGCGGGACCTCAACACTGTTAATCTCAGTACTCGGAAAGCGGGTAATAACCTATACTTCTTGCGACCACTAAGTTTATTTTTACTTGAGTCTTAGCATGAACAAGCGTTCCGTACTCCACTCCAGCCTCTCACGTTGCAATGTGTGTAAAGAGTAAAAATGAGCTGCTCGTCTGACTTATTTAAATAATCAACACGCATAATGGAACAATTCACGTAATAACAATTGTTATTTTTTTCTTACCTTATATATCTTTTCACTTAGACAGGTCATCAGCTCTATACCTTGTCCCTAAAAGGAACGAATGTAGTTTATTTGTATGTTATCTTACACTATTCCATTCTGTCCCTGAAAAACGCTCATATGTCAGCAACGTGATTTATAATATGAGGACCTAACACGCAGAACAAGTTATTTCCACCTATTTTATTTTGAGACTAGAGGAAGCCCGTGCTACGCACGGGGCCGGTAATGAATTAAGTTTACGGACACATTTCACGGGACATTTTTGCGGCACTCTTCCCGACGACTTGTCAGATTGATCGACCACTCATGCCTGCCTCCTCTTTCAATGGAGGTAGAATGGGAGAGCGCATTTGCAATGCGGGCGCGAGGAGGGGAGAGTGATTGTTCGGCCCGACGACTTGTCAGAATGAACCTTTATTGAGTTGATCGACCACTCATGCCTGCCTCCTGTTTCCATGCTTGTAGAGTGGGAGAGTGCATTTTCAATGCGGGAGTGAGGAGGGGAGAAGTGGTTTCCCTTTTAGCCTTCCCTTTTGCTTTAGCCTTCCTTTTAGCCTGCCTCCACGATTATAATGTAGATAAAGGGTGTTTTCTACTGTAGGAAAAGTAAATGTAACTGAAGTGTTAGCTTTAGCCAAGATGGAATGCTAGGCCAGAAGATTTATGTCACAAAATATCACACTGCAGATTTATGTTTACCTACGTCTTTTTAAGCCGTTACGTTTGGAATTAACACAATTTGTTTGAAAACCCATGTTACTATGGGTATACAGCAATTTTGGCCCTTCGTAGTATCACAGAGGCCCAGATGGTAAAACTGACAATTAACGTCATATAATACAACATTCTAATACAACATTCGATTCACCAATAAAAAGCAATAAAACAACATTTTTTAACGGATTCAACTAAATTTGCTTGTGAGAGGGAGATGGATGTAACTTGATATGCATGAAATACACTTTTTTTTGTAGGCTTTACAATAGTCCTGTGCAGCTAACTCGATTTTTTTTCCAAAACTGGATAAAACTTGTTCTGTATGTCAGCTCATATGTAATAGTTATTGGTGAGAAACTCACGGTTATCGATTTCTAACCCACGGCTGCGATTATTGGCTCGGCTCAAGTACGCAAGTATTTCGAGGGCAGAACCCGAGACATAGTTGCATACGCGAGCCGGGACAATAATCGCAGCCGTGGGTTAAAAATCGATAACCGAGTGTTTTCAACAATAACTAATTTATACCACGGTTGGGACGTCAAGCTAACTCGTATTTAATTAAAAAGTGTTTGTGTTTTGTGAAAATTGCTTCAAGAAATACGGTAATCCATCAGTATGTTGCTATGAATGACGGTCATTCCATTTTAGTTTATGGAGGGGGGAGAGTGGGTGGTTGACGGACGAGTCCTTTGGGTCAAGTTTGTGGAAGGAGAGGGGGTGGGTGGGAAGGAGATAGACGCGTCGTTTGGCCAGATTCCACGCTGGTAATCTCGTTCGTGTTTTCGAAGCTGTTCGGAGTGAAAAAACTTCGATAAGAGGTAGCAGGGATAGAATGACATTGGGCTGGAACATTCCGGCAAGGTAAGTAATTGATTTTGTACGTTTGTAGTTTGAGAATCGTTTAAAAATTACGGTAATAGGGTATCAGTATGAATGAAGGTCATTTCATTTTAGTTTGTGGAGGGAGGGGTAAGTTACGCGGAGTGAATATAGCTTAGTTATGGGCCAGACATGTGAGAGTTAGCAGGGATAGGGTTTCATTCGGGACATTCCGGCAAGTTAAGTAATTCCTTTTGTACGTTTCATTGCCTTACTTTTTTTGCACGCTGTATGTGGTTGTTGGTGTGTGCGTTCCCAGTGGTGTGATCCGGAAGTTTCAAAGTGTGGGGTGGGGTAACTTGATAACCCACACTTTTTTCGATGACGCACAATTCCGGTCACGGTTAACGGGATTTAACCGACGGAAATATAGCACGGCGTTGAGTTAGAGTGACGTCACAGCCGTGGTATATAATATAATATAATATAATATAATATAATATAATATAATATAAT
>JAHWFP010199148.1:0-29575 GCA_023313725.1 Lithobius niger | reverse complement strand
GTGTGTAAACAAACCACACTACGAATGGAGTATGGTTTTACTGAGGTGTCAAACCTACGGTCAAGTTGGCAAGTTTTACTGTGGTAACCACGCTTTAAAGGAATGCATAACGGAAGAAGTCATGCTGTAACCACAGTTTCAAGGAAACTTCTGTGTTTAAACTATATACTGTTATCATTCTACCCCAGCAGTGAATATGTAGTAGTTATTTACATCGTTTGCAACAATGCCAAGGAGGATATGCGATTTATACCAAGGTGCAGCCGAGGCCTATTGTTGACATTCGAGGCGGAGGTATAAATCACATATTCTTAAAGGCACTGATGCATACGAAGTAAATAAGTAATTTAAACCCATACTTGATTGTTACCAGCATTTGCTGGGTCATTGTTGGAATTTGGAGGTGTGGTTGTTCGTTCGAACACGTTGGTTCGGCAATCATGGCTAACGGCTTGGGTGTTAGTGCTTATTTTCACCTGATTCCGAAGTTGCTTTTGTTATACCACAGAAAACTACGGTTCACACCAGTCAGGAGGCATCATGCAGTCGTTGGCTTTCAGATTCTAACAAATGTTTTGCCTATTTTTAGTACTCGAAATCTAGCACAATTGAGTACTATCTAGCACTTCCTTGTATCAAACGAAGGAACGCACAACGCCATTTCTTCTAAAGAAATAAACAAACCATGTACCTCCTTCATTATTAACTGAAAATTGAAACGTCCTTGTGCACCTGAGAAAACCTGTAAAAGTTAAGGGTATCACTGCTGCTAGATGACACCACGGCAGGTTGTTTATATTTTCCGTTGGTGACAACCAGCCTTTAACACTTTTTTTTTTTATAAAGCAAAAAGTGATGACGCTACTCGTCGTAAACAGCTTTACATACTTGAAAACATGCGTTTGTGAACTTTCGTGAAAACATTAACTTTCAGTAGGCTAAAAAAATCCGTTATTGGAACTACTTTGAAACTCACTACGATCGTCAATAAAATCTTCACCACTAATTCAGCTCACTTTCAAAAAGAAGACCCTGATTAGAATTGCAAATTTTCGACAAAACTTCGTCTAACTTCTTCAGGCTGCATTAAATACTGAGTAGAACTCTGGTTACATCTTCTACTACTTTGACTACGACATTTTTCCTCCTTTGAATTGGCGCGCGTCCGTAGCCTCCAGTTTTTACAAGGTAAACTCACTTCAGATGTTGATTGTTGCCTCAAAAAATTACAAGGCTGCGTCAAACTAGTTTTTCCCTTCCACTCACTTTGAAGAATTGCACCCAGTTCGTGGCTGACTAAGTGCATGATATTGGGGTTTGACGGTTCTTGAATATTCATAAGGGAGTGGAATTAGTGGTGAAGATTTTATTGACGATTTCAGTAGGCTATATTGTAGTAGAGCATAATGCGTAGGGTATATTGTAGTTCATTTTTTTTTCAAATTTGAAAAATGTTTCATTTTTCATTCATACCAATACAGTAAAAAAAAAACTTAGCTGGTATACGTTTAAAAGGCTACGATTAAAAATTACTAGGCCTACGTAAGTTATCGTATGTAGTCACAAACGGTAACTTACGATACAACAAACAGTACAAAATTTTTTCCTTTTTTAAATGATGTTTAAATTCTGTATATAGGCTATTAAGTAATAGACTGTATTGTGTAGGCTATATCGTAGTTCATTTTTTTCAAAATTTCCAAACGGGTGGGTGTAGTTATTGATAAATTAGTTAGTTTTTGTTTATTCATTTTTTTTTGTAGTGTAGGTTAAATAGCAAACCTCCACTTAGAACAATGCCCCATAGCTTGCTAGTGGTAGCAAATTTATACCGACTTTTGTAACAATCAAGTATGGATATAAGAGCTGTTACTATGATTACAGTTCAGTCCAATCACAATTATACTCTCCTAAAAACTATGGTAGTTTTCTCACAGTTGTTGCCTTTAAACAATGTCTAACTACCTAACTGAAACTGTATGTCTGAAACCACAGCAAAACCATGCTCCGATTTTGTTGGAGAAAGATTGTATACTACCCACCAAATATGCAATACAGTATATAATTACATAGGGTGATTCTAAAGTACTGAAAAATGGGAATATAAGATGAAGAAGTGTTGGGCGTTATACTGGTTCTCACAGTACCAAAAATGCAATGGTACCAAATACCATGCATTCTTAAAATACCGGTTTTGTTTCAAAACGAAAAAGGCACTAAATTTATAACAATAGTTCATTTAGTCCTTGTGTTGTAGGGCTCAAATCTGGGCTTAATCCATTATTGCACGCTTTCTTGTGTGTTCCTTTCGATCAAGCGTCCCTCCAGTGGCGATTGGAAAAGTGTACGTTTCCTGTATATGTGTGCGTGTTAAATGCTGCCTATGGACGTTTTCTTTTGGCTGTGTCAGTATGGCTCAGAGGTAGGACCTTGGCCTTTGATTTCAAAGGTCCCGGATTCGATTCCCCGCTGAAGCAGTCTGACATATAAGTCCAAAAGGCAATGTTTGCATCCGGTTTGCATCCGTATTTATTAAATCTTACTACAAGGTTCAGCATGAGTGTAGGGTGTCTTACTGTCCGTAAAACTCTTCTATATGGCATGTTAGGAGCAAACATTTTAGTTCGCAGATCGTGTCTGGCGGGCATATCACCGGATCTAAACACAAAATTTGAAATTTGAAATTCAAATTTTGAAGTTTGCTCAGTTTGGCTGGCCGTTTAAGTTCAGAGGCCGTCCAGTCAGACGTTGATGCTTCACATACAAAACTGACGGTATCTCCAACCAGTAGACTGCAAATACACTACTGACCTTGTCCCCAAGCAGAGCTGCGAATTATGGGAGACATTAACTCATCCAAGCAATCTAGCCGCTCAATGCTAAAACTTATAGTAAGGTTGAACTTTAAAGTAAGCAACTTTGAATATATCATTTCACCTCCTGAGACCCTTCTTTTTTTTTTTTTAAACTGTTGGGTTAGTCGTGGGAATCAAACCGGCATTCACTTAGTTTGGAAACGAGGGCTAAACACTGGGCTGTGTTGCTCGCTTTATTCGGTGTCCCGGGCACCATTCACAAAATTCGCGTTACACCAGGAAACTCACTCTTTGCCCCGTCATGTAGTGGTACCGCCAGGGCCCCTACAAAAATTGTTTTTCGCAATTGTGAGTTTTGATGACTATGAGTAACATACTCTATTTGTGGGTATTGTGAATATTTGTATACTCCCAACAAACAACAATTCCAATCCTACGGCAACGAGCACGGAGCAGGAGCACGTATAGTGCAAGCTTCTCAGCTTGTTAGGCAGGGAAGCCAACAAACGTAAGCAGCCCGGATTAACAAATGAACCAACCCGTTAAGTACAATTGTGGCCGATGAATATTGTAACATAGTGTAACCTTTTTACGATTTCAGTCAGGAGAGGGGCCCGCTGTTGTAGTTAGTCCCAGGCCCCTAACTTGAATGTGGGGGCCCTGGGTACCTCTAGAAGAACTACGGGTTTCAGGAGGATTTAAACATATAATATGTTTGTTAATTGATTGTTTCGATTTACTTACTTGATAATTAAGGTATATCTTTATTCACCCAACACCAAAACTGCCACAAGAGAAGCCGCTAGCCTTCCGAAAAGGGTCGGCCTTTGAAAATAGTGATGTCATTCAACGAGATAAAGGCCGCAAAGGTTAATCCTATTAGCCAAGTTAATCGCACCAACTAATAGTTTGAAAGTTAAATGAAAACTAGAACATTACTACTAGCGGTACCAATCTTCCAAGTTTTCATTTAACGTCTAAAGTATTATTCGATTTGGCTAATAGGATTAACATTGGCTGCCTTTCTCTGGTTGAATGATATCACTCCTTTCAAAGGCCGGCCCTTTTCGGAAACTTGACGGCTTCTCATATTAGTTTTAGTTTTGGGTGGATATCACAATTTTCTAGGACCGTGAATGGACAAAGGATCATACGATCTAATCGTCACCTCTACCTTTTTTGTCTGGAGGCATTTTATGTCTCTAAATTTTCTCATTCATAATTTTCACATTTATCATTGCCCAATTAGCCGTTACATCAGCCAAATTGACACGGTTTGGTTTATTGTATGTCCATACTTCACATGCAATTTTGTTCAATCCCATTTTTGAGCACACTGGCTAATACTACGCCGATTTTCGTAGGCTTCGCTCACGCAATCAGCGCATTCCCCTTCAGCTACGCCTCCTGAGCTTAATGTTAATCACTCAATGAAGCTGGAATTTCTTACTCAATCACAATATCTCATCTACTTGGTCGATCGTCTACTCGGCGGCATCACACTATCATGTGTCTAGCTTAACCAGTCAACTGTTGGATAACAATACAAACAATGGTTACAACAATAATTTTGAATTTACTCGCCACTTCAGAGCCACGTGCTTCTAGCTGTAACCCCATTATAGAAAAAGGCACTTCCCCGTGCTACCCTTTACCTGTGTGCCAGAATTTAGATATGCAAACTTTCCCTAACGAGCTGTAGACGTGTCTTTATACCCTATGAGAATTAACATGGGAGCCCTGTCCTTAACTAGTAGCCAGTAACGCAACTTTCACCAGTAAGTAGCTAGTAGCCAGTAACACGTTCCTATACTTTTACGTTGAAGTTTTCTTTTTTACTGGCCCCAAGACACCTGATTCGAATAATTTGCAAAGATTTCTACCGCATGGGAAATTTACACCAGCATGCTGAAATCGGGTATAAACTTCTTACAGTTAAACGATATGGTCTGCTAATAAGCTGCCATTTAAAGAATCACACTCCTAAACAATTCTAGTATGACGTCATTGTAAATCAGCTCATCATCTACAATGATTCAATAGCTCATCAGCGTTGAGCTCGCAAGTCATGTGACGAGACATTGTGTACCTACGGTTTCACATTCCACTTAACAAGCAGTCCCACACCTCCCACCTAGTACTGATGCAATTCAACTCCTTTTCCTTCATTTGTGTCTAGTCATTTTAAACTGGCTCAAAAATAAGGTATTTCAAGAGTTTTGTGCAAGCCCACTAAACGGTATTCAACAACGAAAAAAAGCCCAATTAACCTGGGGGGGAAGCGATCAAAATTGTTATCTATTGCCGAAGTGAAAATATATACTACCTGTAAATTTCTGCATTCATTTCCTACATGCTCCGTTTCCCTGGCGGGATCAAAACTCTTTAGGTACGCCTAGCTCAGCAGCCCAACTGTGCATGCGCCCGCACACGCAGATCCTCCACAAATGGTGTTACAGCGTTAGCCAGCCATCTACTTTTCCTCTCGATATCTCATGTTGGTGACTCAAGAGAGGAGGTAGTGTATATTGCACTTAGGCAACAGAAACCAATTTTGACCTCCCCCTTAGGTAAAATTGGGCTTTCTACTTGCCGGCAGGAAAACATACACAACCTGTAAATTTTTGCATTTACAGTTGACCTCGTGAATCACAGGTGGCGAGCACCACATGACGGTTTCCCAAGGGCGTGAACCGGGTTCCCAATGAGACAGTTTTTTGGCAGATTTCAATGCGCTGAGGCTATCTGCAACTAGTCTCACAGATTTAATGCGCAAAGGCTATCTGCAATGGGAAGGAACGTTCCACTGCCTAAGCTAGTCAGTTAGGATGTTCGGGGAGAGTTTTGATTGCTGAAAAGAAAGGGAAAGGGTAAGGAATGTTTGGGGGGGGGGGGGCCACCGGGTGCTTACCTGGTTGGACAGCAGTCTTCAGTGTTGAACTGTTAGTGGAGATGGTCCAAGTTCGGTGTTGGTTGTATCATTTTATGAAAGTTCTATGTCGTGAGAGGGCTAGGTTCTCATGTCGGGTGTGGTGGGTCATTGCAGACAGAGTAAGAGTGATTTCTATTGAGATGATTGGAGAAAATTTGGAACGAGTTTGGGCTGTTTTATTTTATTTTTAAAAATTTGTGCTCCAGATCGAGGAGAGGATATTTAGCCACTGGAATGTGTGGATGCAGGGGGTTCGGGTGTGCTCATTGCGATTGCTAGAAGCACCCCTTCCAACCTCATTCAATCTGTTGCGAAAGAATGGGGGGAAGGGGGTGGGTGGGTTTATATCGTCAGAAGTAAGCGAAGTGGTTTTCTATGCCGGGCGTACCGTTGTTCAAGTATGTGATTCAACGTGACTTCGAAAGTTCACTGGAATGTGGAACGAGCTGTTGCAGATAGTCCAGATGCAAGAATGCAGGCACAAGAGTAACACCGGATTTCCTGAAAGTGCCCGTTCCGACCACCAGTGATTTTTTCCTTAAGTTGTCGAAAGGATTGAAGTTTAAGGCCTGGCAGTGAATGAGAAACTGTAGCATTTTGCTCGAGCCCGGCAGTTGATGCTTGGGAGCTAATGAGTGCGGGTAGACGACAGCCTCTACATTTCATCCTTGCAGGGCTGGAAGACTGCAGCGTTGTTAAATTGTCACACCTGGCGTGCAATGTATTATTCCATTGGTATAGTGTCGTTGGCATTGATCCACTCCTGGGCGATGCCAAAGTGTTCAGGATGAGAGAACTCCGAGAGTCTGCATTGACAGTGGAAGGCGATAGGGTCGGAGGTTGAACCTGTGGTGGGACGAAAGAGCCTAATTGGTGCTGCAAGCTTGGTTGAGGATTACAGTGGTTTGTGTGGCATAGTGCATTCAAGAAACCCTTGACTTTACAGGAGGTTGAGAACGGTGAATTTTGAAGATAGGTTGTCTGGTCTGGGTGACATTCTCCTATTGGCGTCTGCAAGCTCCACGCGACATCGAAGGAGGTTGTTGCTCGTGGTCAAGTTGGCTGTGTTTAGATTCTATGTGGAAATCATATGCTCAGCATTGGTGAGTTGGTTTGAGTCTGGTGATGTGCTTCGAGACGGAAGAGCAATATTTCTTCAGCCGGTAAAGCTCCTTTGAGTTGAGGTCCAGTCAATGGTGAAGTGCATTTCGGACAATGGACTTGTTGCCCTAGTTCGGACTTTGAAGAGGTTGATGGACTCGAGTTAAGGACGAACGAAGAGTTGATTTGGTTAGGTTGTTGCGGAGCACTGATCGTGGTTGCGGGCGGAACAATGACAGTTGTTGGGGTGAATGAGTTTGACACAAGCGGTGGCATAGGCGGTATTGGATTGGGATAAGACCGGTGGTATCTTGGTTTTCTGTTTCTTCGAGGAGGATGCCGAAGAGAACGAACACAGAGAGGTAAGGATGGTGGAACCTTCAAGGTGGGTCTGGGAAAGAAGCATGATGCACACACAGAACCGACGTCAGAAAGTGGCACAAACGAGACTTGAAAGAGACATGAACGTGGGTTAGGTTAATTTCCCAAGGTTTATCACAAACATTAATTCAAATCCAGTGGAGGGTTTGCAGTCACGAGAGTGAATGGGGAGAAGTGATTGTGTGAAGAAGGCGAAGCGGTTTCAATGTAAGCATGATAAGCTGGGCGAGTTGTTTTTCCCCAAGAGCCATGGTGCGTGGAATGGATGGGAGAATGACAGATGGTGCAACGGATGCAGGTTTACCCCCCTTTTTTTTTAGTTGTCTGACCATGTCACTGTTGAAGCATGAGCATGATGAGAGGAAACAGAAAATGCGGTCCCTTAACGGGATTGGTGAAGTAGGAATGTCAAAACAGAACCAAGAGTGACCCACTAAACAAGTGCGACACATGTACAATTGTACATAGGCTTAGGGTTTCAGCCGAATTGATGATTTCCCTAGTTGGCCTAGTTTCCAGTTGGAACTACACCCTTATGAGGTGGAAAAATGTTCAGTGGAGAGGAGATGAATCAACTTCAAATGGCTTATTTTCTCCATATTCGCTCAATTTCACAAAGACACACACACTGTCTTGCTAATTTTCAACAGTACCCCTATTGTTTTCATCAGTCCCTCCAAAGTTCATATAAGGTCTCTGGTCACATTCTTGCTTGTTGTCAGTTGCCTGAATTTGACAGTTATCACAGCCTCCAGTATTTGCAAGGCATGGCATACATCATGGCCTCCCATACTTGCAAGGCAGAGGGCCAATATGGCCTCTTTTATTCTCCACTTGTGCGCCAACCGCTCTCCGTCTTTTCCTACTAAGTGTCCCACGTTGGGGTGTGATGGACCATGGATGTGATCCCCCTGGTTTTCGAATAAGGGGGATCCCATTCTTTTCATGGTGTTGGATGGCTATAAATTCGAGGCAACGAAGATGATTGTCCCATGCTGAATTAGAATAGATAAGCGTTTCGGTTTTTTCCCAACCAACCTCATGCTGTGTGGCAGTACAATGGGCTGCAATACTGTAATCTTCTGCCTCATTCCTAACGTTGGAGGGAATAAGCCGTTTGACTGTTGATTCCGAGTTTCCCAGTACCGGTAGTACTATTAACAATGATTTTTTTAGCAACTTACTGAGACAGCGGGAGAGTGTGGAGCTTAAAAACATGTGCTGTGAGATTTACAGTAATGGAAGCAAAAACCAGAGGTAGGGAACGAGAGCCAAATGTCGGAAGTAGCGCACAAATGAACTAGAGTGTGAAGGGCGGTAAAAGTGCTTCACAAAAAGAATAGGCCTAAGCATTAAATTTAAGAAACTCAATGATGTTGTTGCGCTTAATTTCCTGTAGATTAAAAGTGTAGAAATTGATTTAGTTAAATGCCTGTGAGTTGTAGCTATTCTGTTAAGAATAACCACAGGCGAGGGACAGCAGAAGAAAAGTGCTCAGGTCCGAGTTGGTTGCCGCAACGAGAGGTGAGGGACAGCAGGCACGGCGATGAAAATCTGCGTAGCTGTCACAGATGCAAGATGAAGGACAGCAGGCTTATATTTGCTATGCAGGCTGGTCAAGGTGGTTGGATGAAAACAACGCAGGTCAGGGGAAGCTGCAACGAAGTACGTTGAGGGGCAGCAGGCTTCAATGGACGAGGGATAGCGGCAGTCGGCGAAGTCCCGTGATGAGCGCAGAAAAGCGGTTGTAAATTAGTGATGCCAGAAAAATGAGATGGAACACAGCGAGGCACAACGAGCCGTGGCAAGAGGTAACTAAATAAGCAGCAGTTTGATGGTGGAAGTGAGAACTGCAGTCGTTGAAGGACGGTGATGAAAGCCCGGGGTGGCGGCAAGAAGGCGGATGTCCCGGAACAAAGTGGGCGGCAATCGGCAAGGTTGCCGGCGGCAGCAAGACGGTGAGGACTCAAGGCTGGAGATTGTATGGTAAGTGGGTCTGACAAGGCTGGAATGAGGGCAGCAGGCTTGGCGGCACGAAGCGAGGGACAGCAGACCTAACGGAGCAGATTGCGAGACGAAGGGAACAGTCGACGGAGGTCTTGTCGTGGCGGGAAAACAGGTGGCCATCCTGGCAGAATGAGTTGGGAGGCGAGGGGAACTGCGGGTTGATGGACGGTCAGAGTCGGCCAAAATGGTGACGATACCTGGCGAGGGGTGGGTGGTTGCAAATGTTGGTTTGACGGGAAAGCATTATAGGCTGCCGAGAGGAAATGAAGTGGGCAGACAGCATGAGTGTCGAATGCGGCCTCGAAGTCGGTGGAGCGTCGCTGGTTGCATGCGGCACACGAAGATTGTCTTGTCTTCAGACGGAGGCTGTACGAAAGTCGAAGAACGAAAGACAAAAGCATAAGAAAAAGATCATCTAGTCTTCAAATAGATGCTGGACGAAAGATGAAAAATTTTGGAGAGTCTTCTAGACGAGGGCTTCTTCAGGGCGAGATGAAAGACGAAAGCGAAAGATCTGCATGTTACATGGATGCAGGATTCCAGCTTCTGCAGACGATCGAGGTGGAGGCAGGTGGCAGCCTAGACGGTCAGGTGCGATATGATGACAGCAGCCGGTGGAGTTCTTACCGCGGGTAAGAGAACAGGAGGCCATCCCGGAAGATTCCGAGTCAAGTAGGGAGGAATGTGGAGCAGCGGGTTAATGGACGATCGGAGTCGACCAAATTGATGATGAAGCACGGTAGTTGTAGAGAACGGGCGGACCGAGAATGTAGAATACGGCCGAATCAAGAGTGATCGTGGACTTGTCTTCAGATGGAAGCAGGATAAAAAACGAAAGACGAAAGCGAAAGATTATCTTGTCTTCGGACTGAAGCCAGATCACCGGATGGTTGAAGATCTTCAGGACGAGGGCTTCTTCAGGGCGAAAGATGAAAGAAGAGGAGGGTAACAGCGGTGATGTGTCTTGGCCGGAGGCTGGAGGAAAAGAGATGGTTGGGCTAATGCCGTAACACCATTTATGGAGGGTCTGCGCATGCGGGCGGAGGCGCAGATGGGCTGCTGAGCTGGGCGCATCCAAAGAGTTTTGATCTCTCCAGGATAACGCATCCAGGAAATGAATTGAAAGATCGGCAACCGCCGTTTACAGTGGGCTATTTTCAACATCACGAAGAATCAGGAAGATTCAAGAAGAATAACACTTTACCACCTTCAGTACAATTTACCAGTCCAGCTAAAACACCAAAAGTTCCCTCGGCTTCTTGTTTTCACCGAAAATTTAATGAGGGAACTTTTGGTGTTTAAGCTGGACTGATAAATTTTGCTGAAGGTGGTAAAGTGTTATTCTTCTTGAATCTTCCTGATTCAGGAACTGAATGCAGAAATTTACAGTAAGTATATATTTTCCTGCCAGCAAGTAGAAATTTTGGGGGAGGGGAGGGGCAGGGCAGCAGGTGATCGGTGTAGCATGCTTTTTTTTTTTTTTGGGGGGGGGGGGGGTGTATGAGTAGATGTAACAAAATGTAACATGGGGCGCGAGAAGGGGTCAAAAAATAGCATAGCATACTTTACCCTGTTTAAGCACAACAAAGATCTCATCAATAATATCATTAAAGCCATGCAAAGTTAAAAAAACGGTTCTCGGGCACAGAATGTGGAAAACTGACGAGGGATGAAGCTTTTTTTTTTTAACTAGTTTGGTTCTCGGGCGTAGAAAGTGGAAAACTTTCGAGGGATAGGATTTTTAAATATTTTGTTTGTAACACATTTTGTAGTAAAAAAAAAGGCATTTTCATACTGATGTTTTTTATTGGACGAACACGGCATGACTACCAAAGGTGTGTTTGACGTTTTCACTTGGTTGACTTACACCCGTAAAGTTTATGTTCCACATTCAGTTTGCACTGATACTAACGCAATCCTGAATTACCGTTTTTGTAGTTTCTGTAGTTTTCAGAACTAAAACATAAGAACGCCAGCACACGTGATGTAACGACTCGTTCATCTTCCGAAAGAAATCCATCCAAATAGTAGTTAAACCTTTTATTTCTCATTGAAGCAAAGATATTACTTCAAGTACAAGGTGTTGACTCCTCACTTTAAAAATGACCAGATTGCTTCAACACAGCATTATAAAAGCAATTTTTCGGAAATTTTTATTCGAAGCAAGCATAGATCGGATTTCAGAAAACCCCCAAAAATTAATTTGATGCAAAGCTTTTTAGTTGATGCGGAGGATTATGTAGTATTGCTACAACAGTAGTGATCAGACTAATGTTGACTTTGGAAAAGTCACTAATAAATGCCGCGTCAATAATTTTTATTTCTTACAAAAAAAATCGATGCGGGAGGGCCTGAGAACCTTTTTTTTTTTTTTACTTTGCATGGCCTAAATGCATCCTTCGTATTAATGCCTTTTCTTAATCCATACTGACATTAGCAATAGCATTATTATACTTGACTAAAAAATTATTAATTCGCTGCTCAAAATTATATCAATAACCTATCAATTGCAGGGAGCATTGACATTGGAAGATACGTTAGTGTAGCTTATCAGCTTTTTCACCACTTTTAAAAACTGGTCTTAAAATCTGAATTTTCAAATCCTCTGACCAGATGTCTGTTTCAGTAATTAATAAGGCTGTACCGAACGAGAATTTTTCAGCCAATCCGAACCAAACCTTAGCCGAACACAGAACACTTCCGAACCGAACAAAAATGTACCAAACCAATCTATCTTAAACTAAAATGTAAAAGAGCTCGATTCACAAAGATTCATCAAAGCACAAGATTCTTAACAAATGTAGGTATTTACCCAAGTCCATAGATGTTGAAACTCTGTTTAAACATAAAAAAATCTCCACTACTTTTACATTTTCCCTTATAGCTCTTGAAACGTTAGAGCTAGGAACTTGTGGTTTGGACCAACACAAAGCAGGCAAAGAAAACTTCAAAATGGTGTATTCAAACATCAAAATCCGTCAATCAGAAGTGAAAATATGTTCGGTTTGGTATTTTGCGTCTGAAAGACCGAACACCGAACCGAACCGAACATCCTCTGTTCGGCCAAGTTCGGTTCGGTTTGTTCAGTTCGGTACAGCCTTAGTAATTAAATTTACAAGTTTAGTTAACATTGTAGAAGAGTTAAATTTGTTGGACTCAGTAAGACCATTGATTTCTTACAGCATTTTAATAAAGCTGGTGTTCCATTAATACGCGTTTTAATTTTATCAAATCGTTTTTGAAAATGTTTTCACAATTTTGGAACTTATGAGGAAAAATTCACGTTGAATTTGTTCGCAGTTGTAATTGAGTTATAGCTTGGAAAAAATTGTTTAACAACTTCAGCAAAATTTAGTTTTCGTTTATTCCTGAAAATCTTATTAATATGAGCCCAAATCTTCTTGGAATCATTTTAGCTTCCATAAAACTTTTTCTGTAATTGCAATGTTTTGCTTCTTTAATTAATTCATCTACTAAGTTTGTACGCTTGCGGCACTCATTTTTTTAATTGAAGTTTATTACGGATTTATTTTTTAATTTTTTCCAAAGTTCAGTCTTATAATGATTTCATTTTATTGTTATGAAACCCAATAACATTTTCCCTCTTTTGCATAGTTGGTAAGTTTCTGCTTTGGAGTATTGATAGAAAACAAAACTGAAAAATTATATACAACTTTGTGTTCTCAAACATAACCAACAGATCAAGTGCACATGCAAAATCTACTGTATCCTATCATCTAGGACACCAGTCAAAACCGCCGGCATCCGACAATACATGAACAAAAAAATTACATAAAAATAAAAATGACTACGAAAACTGGCCAAATTGCTTGACAACACGTAGCCAATATGCACTCGGAAAGTCAGGAATACCCTCGAAAATGCTTCAGATTCTGGAGCTCTGCCCCGGACCCTGTTAGATTTGCTGGTTCCCACCAAAAGTACTTTTCACGCTGCAAATTACAAATTTAGTAATTTACACAAGTTCGCCCACTTTCACAAAACTCAAGAATCACATCTTCTCGCACATTTTCAATGACATCAGGCCTAAGGGTTTTCCGGACTTCAACTACGTCATCTGGGCCATGGATAACTTGCAGAAAGTGGGCGAATTTTGTGTAAATTTGTATTGTAACGTTTTTCTCATTTTCAAATTTTCACGCTGCATTACTGTGTGTGTCAAAATTAGTTTGCGACGACTCCGTCGAACCCTACGGACTCTCCTTTATGCCTCTAATGGTGTTACTAAGGATTTGACCATCAGGTAGACTAGACATCGAAATCGGATATCGGCCGATCATTTAACTGATAACCCCCCCCCCCCCCCCCACCCACCCACTAGGCATTAACAGTAAGGACCTGGCTTCACACACCAGCAGCCGACTAGGGCAGGCTACTAAGTAATTTCCCAGCACACATTTGCTCGTTTTTCCACCTCCTTTGTGAAGTAATTGCTCGGGAATTCACCACTTCAATTTCGCTAGCTTTCCGTTAGGACTTTGTGATTCTGCTAAAGAAGTGATTTCCCTTACTTTGTATGTTAAGTAACTGTTACTGAATAGCCTATATTTCTAAATGGTGACTTCTAAATAAATACTCTTAGTGCTATCAAAGGTGGGATAGAAGACAATTCGAGACTGCGGGAATTTTTTAAGTGCAGGGATAATTATTATTAGTTCAAGCAATCGCACTTAAGAGGGCGCCAGAATTCTATTTATTAATATTTGGTCACTCTTGCGCCCTAGGAAAAAATTATTTGGAATATTTAGCCTTTATTTGGCTTTCCTCAGTGAGGTAAGGCAATAAAGAAAGGGAGAAGGTGGGGTCGGGGAATAAAGGGGCTGAAAAATCAAAGATAATCATGGACGTTTAGTTTTGACAAACTTGTCACAATGCTAAATAAATTCCTCGAGAATATGTGAAGAAAGTATCTCCAGAAGCTGAATATGACAGTGATACACCGTGAAATGCTTCAGCTTTCGTGGCTCGGTTCGGACCCTGGCTCTACCCCTAACCCTGCTGGCGGAGCCAACAGCATTTCACCCAAGACACCCTAGCTGCTTTCTTCAGTATCCTCCGAACATTTTTCCTAGCTGTAACACTGGCTTTCCTAGATACCCAATGGTTGCTAGGTTACTTAGTAAACACTTACAACATAAAAAAAAAATATATCCCTAGTTACATGTAGCGCCGCAGGCAAAGTATGAAAAACTGCCGTTAACTATTAACTTGACCCTCCGATCAAACCCTTGGTATTGCTAATTTTGTCCCCGCGCTGGAGAGAAGGTATTTTCAGCTTTATTTTGCCGAATAATATTTCCAGTAATTACTAGACGGAAAGCCAAATAACATCATACAAAAAAAAAAGAAAAAACCAGCACTATACCACAAAGGATGTACAATATTCTGACCATTTGAATTTTCGGTGGATTTTCAAGATTTTCGGTGGAAATGACAGCGTCCGAAAAATCAGCAAACGGTGTTTACAGTGGAAATTAGTAGACATAATCATAGAAAGTTCTTGTTTTTGGAATGATGTTACAGTATAAGGTAGGCTATTCCGATATCTACTTTTTTTGTGAGGTAATTTGTGCAGTAGTGATGCGGAGGGAGGAAGAATTCCATGAACTTAAGCTTCCTAAATTGAAAATTGGGGGCACTTAAAAAAAAAGCTGCGATAGGGGAGGGGGAGCATTAGTCTGTTAAGGTACACTACCAGGGTCGGATTGGAAGGGGTTCGAGCACCCCAGCAATATACTGGGGGGGGGGGGGGGGTCTCAGCAAGAGTGACTGGGGGAACATCGTGAACTTTCCCAACTACGTCTGCATATTTAAAAAAAAAATTTGCGTGAACATAAAACTAATTTTCATACGAATTGGTTTCAAATTTTCGAAGAAATTTTTTTTTTAAACAAGGGTCTCCTGTAGTAGGGGCTTCCCCGGATGGCCAAATCTGACACTGTACACTACAGCTGTCGGTGACCAACACTGGTAATAATTAAAACTTTTAAATCAGTGAGATGGCACAAGTAATTAGCAAAGAAGTAGGTCTTTATAACACATGCTTAAAATTATAAATTACTAGACTACCTTAGTCTTCCCGTTATGAATATTCGAGAGTTGTCCTTTGGCACAGGTCACGTCTTGGCACTGCACATTTTCAGGCTTAACATTCATTAGTTTCCCATCTTGGTCTAAAAATTGTAACTCTGTTAGCCCAACACGATCGGGATGACCCCAGTTGGACCAGATCTCCACGCAGACAACAGAATACTCATCCAGTGAATATTTTACAGATTCAGGCTGAGTCTGAAACATTATAATTAAAATTTTAAAAATAAGGAACACATTATAGAGCGATGAGATCGGACAATCGAAGCACAAAAATAAAGATGCACAACCTCACAACTAGAAGGAAATCAGCCCAAATTTCGCACATTTTCGACAGTTTGCCTGGAGGATGATGAAATACGTCTCCCACTGCCTTCTCCAGGCGCTATTTTGAGGTTTTACTGCTGCTTTGACTCACATCAGTCCGTTTGTTTACATTCGAACCACACGGCGACCGTGGCTTTCAATGTTGGTCGGTCGGTAGCCGTGACCTTGGCCTTCGATGTTGGTCTTGCCGTGGCCATGGCCTTCGTTACTAACCACAGAATAGACTGGGAGGATACTGAGACCCTGATTGTGTCAAATTTGAAGAGAGAGTGGCATTTGAGAGGCTTAGAATCCTTGGCTATTCTATACAGCACATATGAGAGAGAACTACAATCTCATGACTATACAAGCATCTTCCACTCCTGCAATCCAATATCTTGTAAGAGCCGACCTCCACACCAGCCTTGCAACAGAATGGAAACGGCCCGACCAACAATGAAGGCGATGGCCACGGGCCGACCAACATCGAAGGCCAAGGCCATGTTTACCGAACGACCGACATCGAAGGCCACGGCCGCCGTGCGGTTCGAATGTAAAAAAACGGGCTGATGTAATTCAAAGCAGCAGTACGGTATAACCTCAAAATGGTGCCTGAAGAAGACAGTTGGGAGACGTAGTCATCATCCTCCAGGCAAACTGTTGAACATTTTTGGAAATTTGGACTGATTTCCTTCTAGTTGTGAGATTGTGCATCTTTATTTTTATGCTACAATTATACGATAATCTGTTTAGAAATCAAAGCATTACTTTTTGCAATAAAGAGAACATCGGTCATAAGAAAACAGTTTTGACCAAATTTCGGACAGTTTTACTTAATTTTACTTACAATTTTTTTTAATCTAGGAATGTTCCTAGAAAGCCGGGCAGATGCAAAAACCGGTAAACGGCGTTGACAGTGATAATATTCAGACATAATAAATTATATGAATACACTAATATCACCTCCAAGAATGTTTCTACAACAGTCCACTTAAATTTTCGAGGAAAAAAACACCGTTCCTCTTCTTCAGAAGACCACACCACAGCAGAGAACGTTCGTTCGATGTGCGCTTACTCCATGTTGCACTTTAAATCTTCGCGCACGTGCTGCCGACCACTGATCTCTAAGTTATTCACTAGAGGGCCGATCGACGACTGCAGTCAAATTCCACTTCGTGTCTAGTTTGGCAATTAGAGGCAATGGGACAAGTTCGTGGGAAGGGAAGGGCCAGTAAGGTTCATGAGAGGCACTCGTCGACGAGAAAATCTTTTAATTGCGAGGGATTCGAGTGCCCGGAGGTGTGCTCCTTGTTTGGTGTTCGAGTGGAGGAGCACTGACGCCTGGTCCCAAGTAATACTGTGGTTTGTCTTGTGATGATGTTGGGCAATCCCATTCAATTTTTCCCCTCGTCAGGTGTCTCCCATGTGCTCCTTGAGTCGTAATTCCAGACGGCGTTTCGTTTCTCCGATGTAAGTAAATTTAAGTGGACTGTTGTAGAAACATTCTTGGAGGTGATATTAGTGTATTCATATAGGTTATTAAGCCGAGCAGCTCATTTTACTTTGGTTTCACAACAATTGTACACGAAAGCTCGACTTTCAATACAATGTTGATGGGCAAATTTTCACTGGGTTTGTCATCTTTTTAGCTACCCTCTACATTCATCAGGCTGTTGGGAACGAACTACTGTAGCAAACTTTTGACTACGTGCTGCATGATTTGTGAATCGTGTGCCATAAGTCACCCAACCTAACCAACGAACTCTCTAAGCAATGAAAGTCCCTCCTCTACCCTCCACCAAACAGACGGAGCCACCAACTCTACTACAGCCAGTTGAACCAGTAAGCTACGCTATGCGACTGCAAAGTCAACAAAAGTGTGCTAGTTCATTCCTAACATTCCCTTGATGTGTGCGTACGTATTTTTACAAAGGAATGTTATCGTACAGATTTAAGAACACTTGACTTCACACTTCGGACTTGGGTGGGGAGGGAAATAGAAAAGACTAAAATGATGCATCATTTAAGCTTGATGTTTACAGCTGTGATGATGTAATCAGTATTGGACCAATGTCAGCTTGTAACCTTATTTGATTAAAGCTTATACTCGAAAAACGCAGTACTTTACGCTGATTATCAAATGTTCTTGGGTGCGTTGGTGGTGTCATAACACTTCAACTGTGCTCATCAGGCTGTTTCTCTAGTTTACATTGTGCTACATTTGAAATGGGCGCATCCGTAGAATTCGAGATTTGTCACCCTGCCATCTCGCCAAGAGCCTCTTCCTCAAATCCTCCCTCACTACGTACTAGGGCTGGGATCGGTTACACGGTTAACCGAAAATCGTTCCACGTTCTGTTACACGGATTATAAAACCCATATCCGAAAAACGTTTGCTACGGGCACCATTAAAAATCCGTGGTGAATGAGCCAAAAATAGCCAAGTGTCATCATTTAGGCATACTAATCCAAACACTCAAAATCAGTGAAAGTAGAAAACCGGGGTGGGTAGGGGGCAGCTTATTTACAAATAATCCGCATGGGCTTGTTGTCCCATCGAAGCTGCTTACTTTCTTCGAAACAAACTGCTGATCGCCAGCGCGTACACGAGGCAGTTAAAGACAAGCTGGTCAGCATATGCCCTCCCCACGTCAAGGAGAAATGGACTCGTCTATACGTAGCGCGAACGGCATGGAAGCGGAGTCATAACACGTAAACGAAATGCGTTGCTACCCGAAATGCAAACGTGCTCATTTTTCTGACTCATAATATGAAATGAATGGAACATTAACGAAATGTTGTGTTAACAGTTGGACATCGATCACAATTTACCCTCATTCTTCATAAATTGGAGATGCACAATATCAACAGGCTGATATTTCACTACTCTCGCAAATTTTCGACAGCTTAATAGGATTTCATCTGTCTTCTTCAGGCAGTGTAAAATCTTCCTTACTCAAATCACATCTTCGCTGCTGTTGTTGTTCGCGCTGCACGGCCTCTAACTTAGCCTCCTGTTGGTGAAGGCCCGTTTACATTTCCACTTCCGGTGCAATTGCGTCGCTACCTCAGTATTAACAATGAAGCTAATTGCGGGATTGAAGGGGCCTTGTAAATTCATCAGTGCACCGTTGTGGCATTGGTGTTCCCTAATTGCTAAGGATTCTAATCCTCTAAGGTGTCTGTCATTTTTCGAATTTGAAATGAGCAGAGTCTTGTGCTTTGTCTGCTCAAAATGGTTGTAGACACTGCTGGTTGCAACTCGATTCCTAGCCTTAGAATTACAGAACACCAACGCCACAACGGTGCACTAGGGCTGTACCGAACCGAACAAACCGAACCGAACATAGGGTGTTCGGTTCGGTTCGGTGTTTGGTCTTTGAAACGCAAAATACCAAACCGAACATATTTTCACTTCTAATCGCCGGATTTTGATGTTTGAATATACCATTTTGAAGATTTTTTCACCAGCTTTCTGTTGGTCCAAACCACAAGTTCCTAGCTCTAACGGTTCAGGAGTTATAAGGGAAAATGTAAAAGTAGAGGAGATTTTTTATGTTTAAACAGAGTTTCAACATCTATGGACTTACAAGTCCATGTGAAAATACCTACATTTGTTAAGAAACTTGTGCTTTGATGAATATTTGTGAACTGAGTTTTTTTACATTTTAGTTTAAAATAGATTGGCTTGGTACATTTTGTTCGGTTCGGAAGTGTTCAGTGTTCGGCTTATTTAAGGTTTGTTCGGTTTGGTTCGGTTCGGCTGACAAATTCTCGTTCGGTACAGCCTTACGGTGCACTGATGAATTTACAAAGTCCCTCCAATCCCGCAATTAGCTTCCTTGTTAACACTGAGGTAGCGACGCAATTCCACCGGAAGTGGAAATGGAAAATGGGCCTTCACCAACAGGAGGCTACGTTAGAGGCAGTGCAGCGCAAACAACAACAGCAGCGAAGATGTGATTTGAGTAAGGAAGATTTTACAATGCCTGAAGAACACAGGTGAAATCCAATTAAGCTGTCGAAAATTTGCGAGAGTAGTGAAGTATCAGACTGTTGATATTTGTGCATCTCCAATTTATGAAGAATAAGTGTAAATTGTGATCGACGTCCAACTGTTAAGCCTAACCTTCATAGTAAAACATACGGAATTTTCAATGTTGTGTTAAATTTTGTTGTTTTATTTTTGGCTTATGTTGTCGTAAATAAGCCTAAGCCATCTTGTAGAAATTTTAAAGCTACATAAAGTCAAAATTCTTGATAAAATAAGTACTTAAATTTATCAACGTCAACTTTCTTTTAGTTTAAATCCCAAAATGCAACATGTAGTCAATAATTGTGCTTGTCTTACCAAGGCCTAAATCATATTTATTTTTCAGCTTTGTTTTTTAATAATGTATTACACAGGGGTGAAATTTTTTTGGTTGTATATTTTGCTGAAAACGGAAAAACGGTTTTCGTGTAACCGACCGGAAAAAAAACGGTTAAACGGATAACTAAAAAACCGAAAAATACCAGCCCTGCTTCGTACTAAGGCTGTACCGAACAACAATATTTCAACCTAACCGAACCAAACTGAACAAACCTTAAATAAGCCGAACACCGAACACTTCCGAACCGAACAAAAATGTACCAAACCAATGAACCTTTAAATTAAAATTTAAAAGAACTCGGTTTACAAAGCTTCATATATTTATCAAAGTTTAAGTTTAGTAACAAATGCAAGTATTTTCACATGGACTTGTAAGTACACAGATGGGGAGACTGTTTAAACATAAAAATCTCCTCAACTTTCACATTTTCCTTCATAACTTCCGAACGGTTAGGGCTAGGAACTTCAGGTTTGGACCAACAGAAAGCTGTCGAAAAAACTTCAAAATGGTGTATTCAAACCTCAAAATTCGTCAATTAGAAGTGAAAATACGATAGGTTTGGTATTTTGCCTTTGAAAAGCCGAACACCGAACCAAACCGAACACCTTCCTTTCTGCCATGTTTGGTTTGGTTTGTTCAGTTTGGTACAGCCTTACTACGTACTGAATAGCAGGAGCAGTTGGAGCCTGGATGTTTATCAATATTGCGCAGCAGACGATGTAAACCGGAGAAATTACGATTCCATAACAGCCTGATGAAGACCGCTGAAATATTATAACAGCACCAACACACCCAAGAACTGTCGAAATTTTGCAGTACAACATAGTGTATTGTGTTTTTTGAGTATACACGTTATCAAATGAATTTACAAGCTGACACTGATATGACCTGTCAAAGTAATGTGTTCCACTATCGGATCAGTATTGGTTAAAAATTATGAAAACAGTATCTGTACCAGCTGCTTCGATAACTTAGAATGTTCAAAATTCAAATATATTGTTTTAATCAATCTTCGAGACCTATCTTTTCCAGTCCCTACCATGTTCTAAAGTAAAAATGTTAGAAAAAATATTTGTATACACTATTCAACAGTAAGGTTTCACATGCACTAAACACTTTGGGAGTTTGTTGTGCGCCCAGCAGAAGCCATGTCACTAGAAGGTGAAAAGGACAATTTTGCTAGGTAACTACAATCGGAACTCAAGGCATCACAAGACCCTTCACTTCCTAAGAACCCTCTATTGTAGTACACGAGACAGACGTGCTAACAGCCTGGCTACCTTGTGCCACAGATCTAACATCTCACACAAAAGTCTATTTCGTGTTCGTTTCCTGATTAAACTTCATTTGAGTTAAACCTTACTCTAACCCCTAAAGCGTGTCTTTTTTTGTTTGTTTGGTAAACCATTAGCTAATGTCACTTTATTCCGGCGCATTGTACGGAAGCTTCAAGACTTCACTGCAAGACTCAAGACCAAGCGTATTTTTAAATAGGCGACACCATTGTTTTTCTTCCCTTTATTGTTAAGCTATCATGATTTAAGTTAGGTTGAAATGATACATGAAATAGTGACAATAAAATGATGTCTACCACATAACTTGATTCGGAATTTTTCGAGTCAGTGGTCTCACGGTCATTTGAATTTGAATCACTGTAACTTACTAAGAATTTGTTAGTATCACTTACTTCATTTTATTGCCCAGAAGATGACAGAACAAGAGCGACCATCTTAGATGGGGCAGCAAATATAGTATGTAACTTTCGCCCAAAAAACACAGAGACAGCTTAAGTTTTAAAACCATCTGCGAGATGGCAGCACCCATTCCACGCATGTGAATATCAGCTAGCTACTGACGACACTGGGCAGGCTGGGGTTGTAGAAATCGCTGGAAAATTGTCCGTTTTGAGTTGAATGAGCAAGATTGCGAAAATTGCAAGATGCTGTTGAATGAGTCCAGTTCGTCATTGGCACTGCCCGTCCAAGGAACGAAACCATCGAACAAGTTTGTTCTTGCTTTCTAATGACAAGATTACTTGAGTTGATTCGCTGAAAATTAGGCTGTTAGTAAATTATAGGATTTTGCCGCCTGACTCTGTCAGAATTACACATTTTTCAAGGCCTGAAAAGGGCCTAGTGAAATTCCAGACCTTTCCAGCTAGCGTACAAACCTTGCGTATTGATAGTGAATCAACTGAATGCAGGTAGTAACCTACTAGGTGAGGGGGAAGCTAAAGCAATACATACATATGACAAACTTCACTTCTCTTGATGATTTGATGTCAACAACAAAATATCCAAATTTGGCAGCAAGTGAGTAACAAAAAAGCCATTCACAGACTCTGGAACCTAAAGATAAAAATGCCACGCCAACACTGAAAAATTAAGCTGTGGCACCAGCTTTACAAAGAAAGGGAAGTACTGTACTCAGATTAATATCCTTTGCAATACCTAATGTAGTAGAAATAAGTTAACAAACTGGCTACTTGATTGCAAAATTCAGGGAGTCCGAAACCTCCAGCTCGTAATGGACTAAATACAGTTAAAATTTTCAAATTTTACGGTTACTTAACGAGGCCACAGCAACAAGAAAAATAAAATATTAAAATAGACCAGCGTAATAAAATACTATATGGCAGTGGTCTAGTCCAGTCGAAAACTTAATTAAACGCAAATTTTAAGTAATTGTATTTATTTTTTATTTATTTATGTATTTACCGTACACAAGGTACAAACTTAGAATAAAAAAACAAAACATAACTGACAACAGAAACTAGATATAAGAGAAGAGGAGGAACAGGTGAGGGACAACCATAGCTCCAGGGGAAGGAAATTAGAGCAGCAGATTGCCCTCAAAATCTTGTAGGACAGCCATCCCCTGGACATGATCGTGGGCACGCTGCCGCAGAGACCTCAGGTCCGTTGGTGACATCAACTCACACCAACCACCAAGTGCAAGCAGACCTTTAGCAACCGTGCCTCCGTCGGCTGCCCCAACCTTCGGAACCAACCCTACACACCTTCACCAGCCTGTTGCCAGATGCAAGAATAGCTCCCCAAAGGTTAGCCTCCTCCAAAAAAAATTAGTGCATTGCTTGCTTTTATAATCTTAGGTAATCTCGACAACATTTCGCTAAGCAATTCCACACTTACTGAGGAAAGGTGCGGTATAATGGCGATGTCTTGTTCAGGATGAGAGGAAGACTTGTCGTCGGTGCTGACGTCAAGCATTGCTAGTGTGCGTAATAAATGACGATGCTGCCTGCAAAGAAAAACACATACCAATATGATACATTATTCAACATCTCAGTCCATAACACGTATGAATCAGCCAATATTTTCCAATATCCGAATTGCAGCAATGAAACTGATGCATGTCGTAAGTAAGATTACACCGATATGCTGAAATATCGATTCCAATATCCATTTCGATTTGAATGAAGTTACAAAATAATTATGAGGATTTCACAAAACCTGGAAATTCTGTAATCTTAAAATATAGCGTTCAGAAATCGACTATCGGAAAATTCATCACAAAAGTGTCTAGTAAAATTGTGTAATTGACTCATTTCCCATGTTTTAACATCTGCGGCCTGAAACCAATGCCGATGACTGATGTAGCTAAAAAAAAAAACCAGATACCCAAGATTCCTGTGTCCTCATAGGCACATGTCTAGCCTTAGTCTCCTTTAGCTAAATTTTGCTAACTCAGGAGATGTTTGGCATTGCGGTTTGTGGCATATTTTTTTTCAGGAAGTTATATGTATAACCTTTCACCCAAGTTTGAGGACAACGAGATGAGATATTTCTGGTGCAAAGTTTTGTTTATGTATTGTTAGCAAACTACTGAAGAAGTTATCAGTAAGTATAGTCACCATCAGTATCGGCATCACACAGGATCAACTAACGTCCATTCGTTTCATTTTAAGGACCGTAAATTCCACATAAATTGACCTATGTTACTGGCTATGTATATTCCTCAACTATTATACTGTAATTACTTACTTACATTCAACTTTCCGCAAACCAATCTCTCGTAAAACTCAAAGTGAAATGTTTCACAAGAGGCGAACTTTCAGTGAATTCACATGTAAAGTCCCCGTCACCTTCACTAGGCAAACTACCACTTCACAGTTCACCAACAACTAGTACATCATGGTCGGTAGGAGGAATTTGTTACAAGCAAATTTGAAGTTCGCATTGTACGTTTTACAGGTATGGTGGGTGTAGGTCCCTGGCAATTATTGGATTAAATTGCAGGGGAAACTCAGACTAATACAAGGAATTTTAAGAGTGACCTGATAATTACTCATACCTTGGCTCCAACTGTTCAACTTGTTCAATGATGGAATTGAGGGTGTCTTCACTTGCATTACTTTGCTAATACAACATAGAAAAAAGAGTGTGTTAATTGTTTGCATTTTCTAATTCAGGCTGTTTTAAGTGTAGACTGGAACGTTGTTTAAAGTACTACTATTGGTCTCGTACAATAAAAGGTTCACAAAACAAAAACTGAATCCCAACAAACCTTTTTCTTTTGTACTGCATCTTCTACCAGTTGATTCTCCGAACGAATAGCTTCCAAAACATCGTTCGAAATTTCTTCATCTTCTCCTGACACTTCACTTACAGCACTCAGTGTTGACTGCAAGAGCTTACTGCCACCTGTAAATTATAATTTTAATGCCATTAAAAGAAAAACAGAATAGTGCTTCAACTCTATTGCTTACATTTTTTTACAACAAGCAAACGAAGTGCTGATTCACCAAAAGATCTATCAGATTTAAGCATCATTTAAATTTAATAACAAGTTTCTCAAAAAAAAAGTCCACTGTTATTTAAGAAGCCAAAATAGGGAGAATAAGAGGAGCCACAGTTAAAGAGAGGCTGACAAATCTGCCACCAAGTCCTAAAAACTAAGGCTGTACAGATGCAGATACCGTATCGGTAAATCGGCAGATATTCAATGTATCGGAATCGGTATTTCTTAGAGATTCCTTTGCAGATACCACACTTCACCCTTGATGATGTAGAGTTTCATGTTTCCTGCCTGCTGTCTGTCACAGTACGGGAAATTGAAGTGCAACACAAAGTTTCATCCTGAATAAAATCATTATCTGCATTAACTATGTGTTCCTTGCCTTCAGACGGTCACGAATCCAAAAATAACAGTGCACCACGAAGTCTCGTCTGGAATTAAATCAGTATTGGCATCAGTAACGGTTTAACAGATATCATGCGGTATCGGATCGGTATCTGCAACGGATCAGTAGAAGTGGTATCGGTACAGCCTTACTAAAAACACTAAAACTACCGAACACATTTTTGCATCAGAATCGAGCCGCTTCTTCAGGCAAAAAAAATTCCACAAAAATGGTAATTTTTATTCAGAGTTCGCACACACCAACAGTGGCTTTGTTTCCAGATTTTTCAAGGATTATTTATTCATTTTTCTATACCAGATGTCCTTTTGATTAGTTGTTACGTCCCTCCAGATTTGTTGTAACCCAGTTTCAGATCGACTCAAAGGTGTTCAACTGTGACATATGTTATTCAACGTGGGCCTACTTTATTACCCCTCCCCTTTCCCTTGGAAAGGGAAAAACGTCGGCAAAGAATAATCACTTACGTTAGTGAAAAAACTAATGCAAATGGCCCATAAAGCGCCCTGGCAAAGCTAACGCTTACCCCCCCCCCCCCTCCTCCACCTAATTTTTTAAGGTTCGAAGTCATGTAAAGTAGCTTTGTTTATCCTGCATTCGCCCACTTTCACATTGTAGATTGTTCATATCTTGCAAATTTTCAATTGCTTCCAGCAATTTTCTTCAGGCTCCTAGAGGGTTGTTTTTTCTATTCTTTACATCTCACTCCATGGTCTGTTGTTTTGCCGTTTGAGTTCATAACCGCCGCCGCCACGCATAGCCTCTGGTTTTGGTAAGGCTGTTCTGCTTCATTCAGCCCCGTCCATTGTGGAGGCTGATCCTTCCTTCCGAGTTTCCATTTATCGTCAAGTTTATTTTCAAGATCTTTCCCACTAGGAACATGACTTCCGGACTCGAAGGACCATGTAAATTCATGAGGCACTTGTTTACGTTCATGCGGTTTTACTGCCACAGACTCAAGGCTTCTCAGGTGGTCGTCCCACCTTGAATTTGACTTAATAAGCGTCTCTTCATTCCATGCTTGGTGTCCGTGCAATGGACTGCAATGCCGTTGTCATTAGCCTCATTCCTTACACTTCCCGTAAGTTGTGTCAATATCTTTCGCACTCCCCGTCTGGTCTCGCCAATGTATACAGCATCACAGTTCTTGCACAAAACATGACAAACAGCTTCTCTGGTGTTCACAACCTTGGTTAGAACTTGTTCGACACCGGATTTTTGTAGGGATGCACCGAATATTTGGTAATTATTCAGCATTCGGCCAAAAATTCAAGTATTCGGTATTCGGCCGAATACTGATTTTGGCCGAATAGTGATATTCGATATTCGGCCGAAAATGATTTTGGCCGAATAGCGATATTCGTTTTTCGGCCGAATAGTGTTAAGATTTGTTGATATTCGGCCGAATATTTTTATGCAATTTTGTTAATGTAAGAACGTATAGGTAAGCATTTAGTTTTTGGTTTGTGACGAATTGTCTTCTTACATTTCTCAAAGACGGAAAAAATTATCAAATGTGTTAAATTACAGGTATTCGGTTAAGTATTCGGCCATTACTCGGCACAGAACCGAATAATTCGGTATTCGGCCAAATATGTAAATTGTTGGTGCTGAATATTCGGTATTCGGCAGTTTAACTATTCGGTTGTATATTCGTCATTCGGCAAGTTGAATATCCGTTTATATATTCGGTATTCGGCAAGTTAAGTATTCGGTTGTAAATTCGGTATTCGGCGCATCCCTACATTTTTGGCTCATTCTTTCTCTGGCCTCCTTCCTTCTCGGCTTCTTATTCTGGAGCTTCTTTCTTAATCCTACTTTCTTTGAGTAGGCTTTAAAACCTTCTTTCCTTAAGATATACTGGATGGGACAGCTGACTCCTTTAAGGAAGGTCAGTATCACTCTTCGGCATTCATCTTTCAAGACTCCCTCACTTCATTCCTTTTTGTCGCTGTTTCCCGGCTTGAGCAATGGAGATGGCTTTCTTTTGATGAGCTTGTTCAGCATCCCGGCTGGATGGCCAAAATCGATAAACCTTTGATGGTCCAGTAAATTTGACGGTCCGTTTTACAGTAAACAAAGTGATGGTCCTTCCCCAATCGTAATTTTTCTGCTAGAAATTGATTAAAAGCTTCATAAATTTAACGATATCAACATTTAATTCAACGCGATTCACAGGAGCGTGTTTGTACATGCGTTACCTGGATTCAGTCTGGCGAAATTGCAATGTCTTTATTCTAATTTATTTACAAATTTTGTTTATTAGATTGTCCCACCTCCAAATTCCAACATAATTCATAGTTTAAACTTTACTTAAAGTTTAATAATTATAAAATTATTATGAAAACAAACCTTCACCAGTGCAATGTTTTCATAGCTAGGGTAAGTTATGTGGGACCAGGGCTACATGGCCGCCAGTCTCCGAGTCTTGCATCTGAGCTGCCATTGGTTTCCATTAGTCCAGCAGCGCTACTGCTTCGGAGCTGCTAGACTAACGGACACCAATACCAACTTAGATGCAAGTTCCTGAGACTGATGGCCATGTAGCTCGGGTCCCGGCCTACTTGATGTAGCTACCAAGGCATCATGCTGGATAATAATGAAGGTTTATTTTCATAATATAAATTAGTTCAAACTGTGAATTATGTTGGAATTTGGAGGTGGGACAATCTACTAAACTAATTCGTGAATAAATGAGAAAAAGACATTGTGTTATTCCTAGAATGAACACAGATCACGTAAGTGAATGCTCAACTTTAACTATTCCGATCTTTAACTGCTATTTTTGTAGCGCCATTTCCTTTTATGTCTAGTAAAAAAAATCGGTGCGACGGGTCCTGAAAACCAACTTTTTTTTCAATGACCTAACCATTCAATTTAGTCACCTGCATTGAGTTCTTACCATGCAACTGTTTTAGGTATTCGTTTATTCTCCGATGTGATAATAATTTGTTCATCACTAATTGGCTACCAGTGCAGAGCTGTGAGTATTATTTTACTAAGTGGATCCAACTGTTACATTACTGCACTGATTGCTTACGTTTCGGCGTAGATTCCAGCTCAAGAAGAAAGACTTCATCCGTGTTCTCCCTTGCTGCCGCCATCTTCCTGACTGCCTGCGGCCACTGAGAGGCAGAGGTGAGACAGCCGCCACTATGGTACCCATGCCATTTCTGCCAACAACGATTTTTACTTGTAAGTCTAGCAGACAAAGTAGGACAACTGCCTTGAATCAAGCAACTGTGCTTTTTGCATTTAGAAACGCTCTTATTGAAAGAAATGGGCGAGTTTGAGCTAATGGAGCAGGTGGACGTATCAGAAACAAGTAGCTCTTCTGCAACCTCTTGATCGCTAGCATTAATCTACAAAACAGTAAAGAAAAATCGGTCAATTTCACAACAATGATTGGTAATTTTTTATTCACACTTTATGCCAAAATCATTACAAGCAAATTACCTCGGAATGATTTTCCAGATATGGTTGGTTAAACGTCACAAAATCACAAAATGTTATATTTGACCAATAACAAAACTTGTACGCTGAAAAACGTAACGGTACGTGAACTACTTAAACGCTGCACTTACCTCATCGGGATCTTCTAGTAAACTCTTTTGAACAGACTCATTTTCCTGCAAACGTTGTCGTAATATCTACAAAAATAATAACACAATATAAAGTAATAATAATATGTAGGGATCGACCAAATCCGGATCAGACTCGGATAATTTAAGAGATTTCCCAGATCACACCCGCATCGTAATAGAATCCAAAAAAAAAACTTCCTTTCAGTCCTTTGTATTTTATACAGACTGGATTGTATATCAACGTGAAAGACTGAGTAAACACTTTTTGCAACTTGTTTGTTGGTTTTCTTCTTAACAGTTAACGCTAGCTGATTGAAACTAGCTCCATTGGAAAGCTGGTGAAGAAACGCTTCAAATGGTATATTGGAATGTCTATTTAAGCAAAAAAATTAGAGAAGTTATGGAAAAATGAGGTAGACACTAACAATTTTGCCGAATCCAAATCTGATTTTCAAAATACGGCTTCATATACGGATTTGGTCAATTCCTAAAACCTAATCACTTGTTTTCACATGGCCCTTCAAAAGCATTTCCTATGTGCAGACATTAGTCAACCGGGAAACAGGGTTTCTGTGTCCTTGTTGAGAATGTGCAATACTTGAAAAATTTGAGCGGATCAAGTACGCAACTTGTACTCGAAAAACTCAAATTCAGTGAAAATACATTAACTTTGCAATTTTTAACTGATTTTGATATTGAAATCTACCAAATTAATCGTCTCGATGAGAGCTTCCCAGTGGTGTAAATTTAAATACAGCAGCTCAAACCATTTTAAGTTTAATTATAACCCTAAAAAGTGAAAA
>JAHWFP010199145.1:25753-36361 GCA_023313725.1 Lithobius niger | reverse complement strand
ACTTTCATTGGCTTAAACTTCGCGGGTTCTGTCACCCTTGTGGGTTTCTTTTATGATTCAATGTGTTAGTTGTTATAAATTTGGGCGTCTTACAGAATAATGACTTCTATTCTAACGCCGTTGGAAATCTTCCGGTCTGTCTGATTTTTTTATATTCCTTTAATTCACTTAACCTTGGTCACCGATATATATATTTTTTTTACGTCTTTTTGACATTTACGGTATGAAGTACATCAGTGAATAAATAAATAAATAACTCGGGTACTATACGCATATCGTAGTGATATTTGGTTTGATTACTTTTTTCTTTAATGAGACCTCTCCAAATTGTATCCCCCGACGTGTCACTTAAGGATACTGGGCTATGTGTCCCGGGGGGGGGGGGGGGGGGGGGGCGCTTAAATGTTTCTAGAATCAAGAAACCTGATTTACATAATTTTATAATACACCGGGAACCTCCCTAAATTTTAACCCCACAGAGCACTCAGAGGGAGAGGCTTTTGGTAGGGTCAAAAAAATAAATAGTAAATAAATAACTCTTAAGCCCTACATATTTACGGAATAAAAGTTGATGTGGGTTATCAATACTGAAGTGAGAAATGGCATACTAAAAATAAAAAGCAAACGCCACGTGAAGCTTGAGGGCTGTGGACTGAGGGAGCGTTTCGGGGGGAGTTGGAGGTGGGAAGAGAACGCCGTGCTAACAGTTTTTGTTTAACATTTCTAAGTATAAGTGATGTGTTTTTATTTATTTTCTATTGTTCCAAAGCCCAATCTATTGTAGCTGCCATTTGGCTGTTGCGGATACGGGAAAAAATTTGTAAACATTATTCATTTCCGAGTCACTATGTTATTTTTTTCTGCCTCACAATCACCGCGTAAAAAAATGACAGACGGAAATGAAATGTCGCAGTAGAAATAAAGAGAAAACTTCCTGAAGGCGTGACGAAGTATGTCGTTCATATACGTCAATCAAGCGTAACTGAGTACGCTAAACAAATCTAAATATTAAATGGCTCTTACGCGTTCTTTGGTTATGTGGAAAATTAAAATTGTGCTCAGAACACGGGAAAAAACAGTACTTCTTATCGAATTATGTGATCAATTGGCTGAAATGTAATTGCAGGGTATATGGGAGAATTGAGGAAGTACGTGCCTAATCGCGTCCAAGAAAGTACTCATGTGGCCTAACGAACTTGACCTAAAATCTAATTTGTGAAAAACATTTCTGTCATTTGGGAATTTCGTCAGATTTAGTCCCACAATCTATAAAGGTCGGTAATTTAAGCTTCATAATTTGTTCCAAAATTCTAGTTCCTCTTGTGAAAAGTGGATTGCGGGCGCTACAGGAATGCTGTAGACTTCATTAAGTTCTTTTAAAGTTTGGATGGAGCCAGTTTGCTAGTGAAACGTTACAAAAAAAAATTGAATTTTGTGAATAAAAAATTAAATTAGACAGAAAATCTTGAAAATCTCTGAATTCTAACAATATTTTCACAAAATGAAACTTGACAAAATTAATATTTTGATACACATTTACAAACATGTTTTCGTAGCAATGAATTTTGAAACTCAGGATGGTAACAAACACTACGTGTACTAGAACAGCTTAAATGATATCTTCATGCATTTTGTAAATGCTATTTTATTATCTTGAAATTATGCATCGCTTTTATTATCACGTTTTACAGATGTAGGATCTCTGTATGCTGCACAGCCTTTAGTGGTCCAGCAGATGTAATTAAATTAAATTATAAAATACAATCGTCATAGCGTCTTTGTAAAAAATTAATTTGGATTTGAAACACATGTCGTTAAAAATATTGTACATTACAGTACAAGTAAACTGAACACCAAAAATTCACCAGAATACAATAAGGTGTAATAATTTAAATGAATGAAGTAATTTAATGCGAGCGAAAACACGTTTAAGGCTAGGAGGGGTACTGTATCCATTTACACCTGATTAACATTCACATAGCACGCATAAGGACTAAGAAGGGTACATTGTATCCATGAATAACATTCACATAACACGCATAAGGACTAAGAAGGGTACATTGTATCCATGAATAACATTCACATAACACGCATAAGGACTAAGAAGGGTACATTGTATCCATGAATAACATTCACATAACACGCATAAGGACTAAGAAGGGTACATTGTATCCATGAATAACAGTCACATAACACGCATAAGGACTAAGAAGGGTACATTGTATCCATGAATAACATTCACATAACACGCATAAGGACTAAGAAGGGTACATTGTATCCATGAATAACATTCACATAACACGCATAAGGACTAAGAAGGGTACATTGTATCCATGAATAACATTCACATAACACGCATAAGGACTAGGAAGGGTACCTAGCCATGATTAACATTCACATAACCTAATTTAACAATGAATTAATTGTACAATAAGGCAAGACAATCAATATGGTAGGCCTAATATAATTTAAAATTTTACAAATACGTGTAAAGAAATAATAATAGCAAGCCAAAGGCTTTAGTCAAGTTTAAATGAGTGTAAAAGAAAGAAAAATAAAAAAAATAATAATAATAAGCGAACGCTCTAGTCATGTTTTATCACCAAGTCCACCTAATGTATCCCGAGAGATCAACTTTCCTAAGTCCGTTCTTCAAACTGTTAGGGAAGGAGCCATTTTATTGCGGAAAGCTATTGCTTAAGTTTTTATGATGAGAAGTGGGAGGAGGTTGGAGAAATACGTAAAAAGAGTAATTTAATCAGTTTTTCACCAAAACAAACTAAATTGCGTTTTCTACGTTGACGGACCTGAATTAAACCTGAATTTTGAAGCATTCTTCATTGAATCTCAAAGAGCTAATAGGGAATGATCGCACGCCATAACAATTTGTGTGGTATACGTTGCTGTCTAGGTGTTATTTAAACGAGACGCATTCAGGCTCCAGCACATCCGTCAACTTCCTAGAAAATTTAAATCATTAGCAAGAAATTATCAATTACACATAAAAAACACAACGCAGTTGACATTATGAACTACTAAAAATTACAATGAGAACTGGGTTCAATTTCGAGACTCATGATGACGAGTTTTTTGGTATTTTTGCTGCTCACTTGTCACCCTTCACACGTCACAATGTTGGCTCCATTGCTCTGCGTTTGTCACTAAATTTGGCACATATTCTGTCGAAGTTTCACGAAATGAACGTGTATTTGAATAAAAAGTGCTTGAACGTGTACAGTAGGCGACAACGAGTTTGTCCAGACAACAATGATAGGCCTCAACAATGCAACTTTTAAGACGAGGATTGCAGTTCATACATTGTTGGAAGCAGTAGCCTTCAACCGGTACCCACTGTTGTAACAACTATTCGTTGTTTGTTTGGCCTTTATTGTGGGAGACCTGAGACGAAAAATGTCCGAGGGATTTATTTTCTATTTTGTGAGAGAGCACTTAAAGGAATAAAGGAAACACATCATCTGAATGAAATTCCGTAATAAAGGCTAACCAAATCTCAGCTATGTTTAGTGTATAGAAAAAAATATCATTTCTTTTAAAGAACTGAACTAAAACATTTAAGTAAACAAAAAATAGTTAAAACAATGTTTTTAAAACTTGGTATTGTCCGAATAATAGTCACGTTATTTGCAGTGTAGACACTATGTTTTAACTTTTTTTTTTGAGCACGAACCCAAACTGGGATTTAAACAGTTAGCACAACAACAAAATTTTTTTTTCACCTTCCAAGTGCATTATTTAACTTTTAATATTGTGATACAGCCAAACCAAAAATATTGTTTCCTACGTTTTTGCTCGTAAGGGTTTCTAACAAATAAAGATGTGAGCTTATTTCCGTTGGTTTTGGGATTTAAAATGCCACAAGGACTGAGTAGTAATAGTATGAATAATAGTTATTCAAACCGCTGCCGTGTCATTTTAATCGGAACATCAAAAGTTTAATTCATAAAGCTAAAGATAAGGGTTATCGTAACATTAATCAACTGTCTGGTCGGTAAAAGTTAATTAAGTGGTTCTCATGAGCACACACATGGGTTTTTGCTTAGCACATGGACAGGGCGAAATGATTCCCAAAGCCTGTAGTGTATAACTTTGATGTCACGCCCACTTATCTGTTAGTTCACAAAGTTTCACAATACATTAAACTAACTTTTAAACGATTTGGTTGAAATTTCACGACAAGGGAGCTTTGATGATGAAACTCACAAGTTTAAAGACGAAATATTTCGGAAATATTCGGGTCTGTGTAAGCCGTTAATATTACTAGCAACTATAAGGAGCCCAAGCTATAAGGCTATTGTCCCCGAGCACTAAAATAAAACAACAAAGCTTGCATTGTTAGCTTCGGTGTAATAGCAGCTTGGTCGGCAGAGTAATTGCGATTTTCGGAACTCAATTATGTGCCTAATATAAAATTCTACACAAATATAACGCTGTGTGACCTTAAAAAGTTTAACAACTAAAGCTCAAATCACAATTCCCTAGGACCATAAATTTCCTCGCCCCGGGGCAAAATTCCCCCCCCCCCCCCCCCATTCCTAAGAGCTGTTTAGATGTGTGGCACAACTAAGAACTTAGATCTAAAGATAGATGGACTTTTATATAACACGCAATATTTTCACTTTAAATATTTTTTTTTAACTTTTGTTTCGAAAGCTCATACTTTGCAAAATATTTCTAACATGAATAAAATACTTTAACGTTGTCAATGTTGCAATATACTGTTAAACTAGCTACGCAAATGGACAGTATTTGTCTGAATTCGCTGCTGCACATTGTTGTGCTACACTCAGTCAAATATAAATTATGCAAATAATTAACTCAACAAAAAAAAAATGGTTTCGCAGTTTTAAAAAATCATTAGATTCTGTATCCCCAAGGAAGTGACAGCTGTGAAGGGACACAAATATAAAACGAATCAGAGTTCAAACAAAGGAAACGAAATATAATTTGAACACCAATTCTTGGAACTAGCGTTCAAATCATAGTTCGTTGCATTCGAGTGAACTCTAATCCGTTTTTTATTTGTGTGCCTTAATCATTAATCGTCAATCCCCCCCTCCCCCAATTAAAGTTCTATGGGGCTACGAGCTTTAATGCTTTTTTCTAAGCTGTGAAGTCGTTCTTTTGCTGAGTTAATTATTTACATAATTTATATTGGAGTGAATGTAACGCAACAATGAGGAGCAGCGAAGTCGGACAAATATTTGCCTATTTACGTAACTAGCTTGACAGTATATAACAATATTTATAACGTTGAAGTATTTTTTATCGTGTTAGGACATTTTTAGCGAAGTGTAGGCTTTCAAAACAAAAGCAAACAAACAATGACTTGACTATCATAAGAAATTACAGGAATGGCTCTGTTGTAACCGTTAGCAGGGCAGTGGTCATGGCTTCAAAACTTTAAAAAAATGTTCTCAGTAAATGAATTCTGTGTTGTGCTTTATGTTTCATTTACTCCTTTATACTTACAGTAATTTTTTTTTTAATATTTTAATTTTACGTATTATTATGAAAAATAGCAGCCAGTCCGCACAAAATCAAAGGGATTGCGTGCCCTGGTTGCTGTTCATTATACAATTCCGCACATTTTATTCATTTTAATATTTGTGCATTATTTACATAATCAATGAGCCTTGGTAACTTCTCCGTGCATAATGGTAACAACATTTCTTCAGTCTAATAGGTCTTTCTATTTTATTTTACATCAAAAGAAAATATATTCCAACTACGTTAAAAAATGTTTATTTCCAAACAGACTTGCTTTTGCCTTCTGACCCATCAGTCGATTCGTTTTGTTATATGAATTTTCAATGGAACGACGAAATACAAAAAAGCGAATTTATTTGTTTCCCTTAAATTATGGAATTTATAACAGAGCAAGAGCTTTCAATTTTAGTGCACCTGCTTAGAGGTTAACAGTTTTTTCCCACGCAAGCAAGTAACAAACCTCTCTGCGTGTGAGAAGAATGCACAACACGATTCTTGAGAAAGTGATTGTTGTAAATAACATTGTTGCTTGGACAAACTCGTTGTCGTCCTAGGGCCTTAGGACTTCGTCGGGCAGATGACCGGGTGCGGTTAACGCTCGCTTAAACCCTTTGATCCTGACCCTTTGATCTCGTTGTCGTCTATTGTACGTGTTAAAAAAAATCGTGTTAAATGGGTAACCAGCTTTTCACCCCTAGCATACATTTTTTTTATTCTTCTGTTCATTATTAACGTGATAATAATTCTTGTTTGTGTTTGCTTCGTTCTGTTCTACTGTTTTTTTTTTCGTGTCGTGGGTGGAATTTTTGATCGAATACCGTGTACTTTTTCGATGATTGTATTCAGTGACTCGTCGGAGTTTCTTTGTAATAACATCACACCAAAACTACTCAATCGAGTTTGATGAAATTTTGTATGCTGACCAAGTATGCTGACCAAGTTGCAATCAATTGTTAAAACACAATTAGAAACCTTCTTTGATGTGCGTATTGAACTTCGCGTTGAATACTTTTTTTTTTTTTTTACAAACAAACAAACGAATGCCACAGTTTTGAGGATGAAAATTCAAGTTCAGGAGATATACACAACCGCATTACCGATCAACGAAAATTTGTTTCGTAATTGAGAATAAAAATGAAACAATCCTGGAAAAAAATTGCGGAGGATTCAGTACATAAAAGAAAGGGAGGGAGAGGAAGGAGGAAGGGAGGGAAGGAGGGGAGAGAATTAAAAAAGTAAGGGTGGGAGGGGATGGAGGGACGGAGTCGGAGAGGGCAGGGAGAGAGATCGGGGAGGATCAATAAGTAAATGCAGCTGCCCACCACCTCGGGGAAACGGCCCTTCCACTCCACAGATCTAATCTCACGCTCCGCTCCTGTACGTCAACATGTAGTGTTGGCGGCGGCTTGTTGTACATTACGCTTCGTGGTGGGTTTTGGATACGGGAATTATAAAAAAAAACCTCAACTGCTGACTGTCTCGCTGAGACGTATACGACATTTGTATTTACATTTTTAATACAATGAACTAAAACTAACAATTTAAAACTAAACCAAAAAAAAAAACTATAGGTGGTCGATACTAGAAGTAGTTAGGCCTAGTGGCTTTATTATTTCTACTTTCAACTTTTTGCTGATGCTGCGTTATTTCCCACTTGAAAATTGTGATGGTTTCGGTTCATTTACGATGGTTCACGCATTATTCACGGTTAGCTTGCTTCAATAAGCGAAATGAACATATTTCCATGGTTTTTTTTTGGTTTTTTTTTTTACATGACAAGTGATGCATGATTTATTTTTATTTTATAACGGCGCTTGCCCACCAACAAGAATCCTCATACGTGATGGTGTTTGTTTCTTTTCTGAATCGGTGCCGCATCGCTGGCGTCTACGTGTTTTTGCTACGCTGTTGCACGCGTCAGCAAAGCGTCAAATCTAACTCTAAATTAGGCATTCCTATGGAGTCATTGAAAGTGAGATCGTGTTATTGCCTGCAAATGTTAACGTCCAACAAAACAGGTTAAAAACACCATCCAACGAGGTTATAATCTGTGATAGGCAGCATGGTGGTTTTTAAAAATCTTTTTTTGGGTTTAACGTTAAAAGAACCATACCAACAAGCCATACCACTGTACGTTACGCTGACAAGGAATGAAGCGACACAAAAATAGCTGTAACAAGCAAATCGCGCAATCGAAACAATGTTAAGGCTTCAAAAGGGTTTGAAAGAGTTTAACGAACGTTAACCAGTCCTAAGAGTGACAACGGAGCACAATATGTAGAAAAATTCCCGTGTCATACGTATCAGCTTATGATAGTCGTCACACTGCTTATCGTTAATTAGTCATAATTAACTGCTGGATTTAAGGGCCCTGTTGCATATCGTGCTTATACCGAATGTGGCATGTTAAAGATCCTCGGTTTTCCGCTTGCATTTCTCCAGCTAAACTGGCCCTCTCGTCGTTAGAGTGGGGCAGATAATCCAGTTTGGGTCGGCTCCCAAACGAATCATTAGCTTTGGAGGACGGGGGGATCTGAGTCATAGGATGCGCTGACTGAGTGAGCGAATCGAACGAAAATCGGCGTTGTAAGACTAACATCATGAGTGTCATACAAGAAATAACATTACTAACCAGCGGGAAATTGTGTCGTGCGACGATGCTGGAGTGCACTAATTTTTAAAACGGTGCATTCTGTAATTTGAGTCACAGGATGTGCTGATTGAGTGAGCTAAGGGAATGAAAATCCGTTTGTGCGCAAAAATTTGATTGAAGAAACTTAATTCGGTGAAACATGGACATACACATGAGCGACCAAACCGCACCAGTGTTGCAAAATAGTGCATCCAACACCGTCGCAGTGCCGGATTAAGGTTACTCGGAGGCCCGAACAAAATTCTTGAGGGGGGCCCTCTCCTTTCCATATTTCTCTTCCACGTAACTGCTCCTTTATCTAGGGGCAAATGAAGAAAATTGTGGGAAGGGATAGAATTTTTGTATTTTTGAATTTTACTTGTCAGTTACTTCTCATCTAACCTTTTAGAATTTTACTGCTCAATATTTTCTCCTTATTCTGCCCAATTTTTTTTTTTTTTTTTTTAGTTTTAGTGTCAAACATTACGAGAGAGATTTTCAACAGGGCCCTTTAGAAATTTGGGGCCAGGGAGAAACGTCCCTAATGACCCTGCCTTAATTCGGCCCTGCCAACACCACTACCCCGTAAGCAGTCTGTAAGTAGTGTGTCGTATGAGCGAATGGCTTAGAGGCCTCTTCTTAGGCTCAATAAAAAAAAATCAATCAAGTCAAATCCAGCACCAGCCGTACGTGGCACGAGCTTCCTCTTGTAGGCTATTATATAAACTCGTAACAATAAATATGGTGTGTCAGACCAACAACCACAACAATCCGTAGTGTGTAGCCATAATGGGATTCAACCACGGCAACAATGCTGTCAATACTGCTTACATAGTAACGTTACTTGAATGTGCAGTGCCACCTCACAAATTGTGTGTTGCCATATACAAGCTACCCCCAACCCCCCCTCCAAAAAAAAATTACAAGTTTGTGTGAAGTTTGTATGCGGCTGTGCATGCATATCCGACTAGTTTTAACAATATTAATAAACAAAAACGGAACGTTAAATGTTTAGAGTAAGGGTCTAAAAGTCAAAACATAAGGAAAGCGGGATAATCTCAAAAGCCGGTGGGTAAATAGTAGTAGCAAAACAGTCTTTACATTTGTGGAACCCCCCCCCCCCTCCCCGTCACCGAAGCCAACTTCCTGTTTCCGCCATCGGTTTCCTCCAACCTAAAGCGTGAAAATACGGAATACAACAACGTTAAGAATAACGGTAGCCTGTTTGTCCTGCATTTCCTTTCTGACTTGCATACAGTTCGTTAGTCCAAAATTGTTTTTTTTTGTCGTCTCGTCCAAGGTCCTCAACTCTTCCCTGTATAATAATTACCATAGAGAGAGCACGTACTCGTCATGCAGCTTTCTTTCTTTCATTCCAACGTGCCTTGTCCTCGAATTCTAAATTCCTCTTTGCCTTAAACTCCGCCCACCACCTACCAAAGAAACTTGTTTGTTGTTCTCGCGACTGGAACCACACCAAATGGAAAAAGTTGTTTGCAGAAAAACATATCTTGACTTCCCTCTTTTTGCCGAGACTCCTAAGCGAACGGCCTTAGGCTTATTAATCGACTTTTGCATTTTTTGTCAGTCTGTGGTGTTTTTTTTTATCCGGCATCGTACTCCAGGCCGATTATAAGACGGTACATATTTTCTTAGTACGTACATGGTTACGCATATACGAGTAGAGTTATCCCTGTAGTTTTCAGCCTTAGTAACTGCTTTGCTGTGATGTTTGACTTCCAATGTTGAACTAGCCAGCGAAAAATTGCTTCATGCAACGACGCTTGAGCACATCAGTTTTTAAAACGGAGCATCCTGTGATTTGAGTCACAGGATTCGCTGATTGAGTGAGCGAAGAGAATGTCTAATATCTCTGTCATTTTTTAACCTCTTCATTCCAGAATTACCCGAAGGGGTACAGCTACGAGACGGGGAAAAATCTTATCCCTTCACTCGGCGCCACAAACTTTGTAAGGGATCCGTGGGGGCTCAGAGCAAAGCGAGCAGAAACATCCCAGTGGTCAGCCTCCTCGTCTCCAAACCAAGGGAATGCCTGTTCGAATTCCACGACGACCATCGGACTTTAAAAAAAAATCGACTGGAAGTTGGTTTGGGTCTGAAGAGGTTAAACATTTTTTTTTTACCAAATTTCGTGTGTAGCCCTTGAAAAACACGCCTGCAAAAATTAATTAAAATTCATCGGGTCAGAGCGGATTTTCCGAACCCGAGAAGAAATCTCAAAACTATTGTTTGCGCTTCTTCTTCTTCAGACATTTTTAAGCAACACTCTCTGCAGCCCAAACTATTTGCTCTGTAAAGATGGGTTTTAGCCCATTTTATAGATACAGCTGTGCAGATTGTGTTTTTCTAAAAATCAATCGAAATTGGTAAAGTAGTTCTTGGGTTACAAAGCTCAAAACGACATTTTTAAGAAATTGTAATCAGGCAACAAAAACTACTCAGCCAAC
>JAHWFP010199145.1:10300-25653 GCA_023313725.1 Lithobius niger | reverse complement strand
TTTAATGAAACGAACGTGTGATCGTGTGTTACCTTTTATTGATAAGGGCACCTGCAAGGTGCTTCCTGCTGTGTAAAAATCAGTCCCTCGTTAGTCTAATCCACCCAAAACCAAAACTGGTAAGAGAAGCCGTCAAGTTTACACAAAGGGTCGGCCTTTCAAAGTAGTGATATCATTCAACCAGGGAAAGGCCGCCAAGGTTAATCCTATTAGCCAAGTTAATCGCACCTACTAATAGTTCGAAAGTTAAATGAAAACTAGAAGATTGCTACTAGCGGTAGCAATCTTTAAGTTTTCATTTAACGTCCAAAGTATTATTCCGTGCGATTAACTTGACTAATAGGATTAACCTTGGCGGCCTTTCCCTGGTTGAATGATATCACTACTTTGAAAGGCCGACCCTTTTTGGAAATTTGGCGGCTGCTCTTATACCAGTTTTGGTTTTGGGTGGATATCACAACTTTCATAGGCCTGTGAATACAAAGAATTCCACTGTCTAAGAGTCACCTCTACCTTTTTTTGTCTGGAGTGTCTATAAATTTTCTAATTCATAATTTTTACGTTTGCCATTGCCTAATTAGCCGTTACACCAGCCAAATGGACACGGTTTGGCTTATTGTATGCCCATGTTTCACATGCTTAAGTTTATTTAACCCGATTTTTGAGCGCACTGGCTAACAAACGCTGATTTTCGTTTGCTTCGCTCACTCAATCAGCGCATCCCCCTTCACTTGGCCCTCCGATGTTAACGTTAATCATTCAATCATGAACACATACTACAAACTCACGGAATGGTAAATGTTCATACAGTTCTAATATTCTGGTGGCAGACGAAGATTACTAAAACTAATCAACTCACTAGCTGGTTAAAATTACTCGCCACTTACACTGGACTGCAAGAACATAAAATAAAATGTCCGCGTCACGTTATTGAGGACACTTTTTCTCCATAAAGAACACGTTCCCACCTGTGCTGACGATCTGCATTTTGTTTCCTTATCTTTTATCGTGGTGGGGCAGATAATTCACTTTGGATTCGTGTACCGTAAAAAAAACGACCAAACCTTTGCAATAAAAGATAAAGATATTCAGTCTCTTAGTGATCCACCTATTTGCAAAAACAGTGCATTCTGACAATATAAGTACTGAAACGATAAGCGTGTAACACTTAAGCATGTTATAATCTACTGTTGAGTGACAATACAAACAATGGTTACAACAATAATTTTGCACTTACGAGCCACTTCAGGGCCACGTGCTTCTAGCTGCAACCCCCATTTTAGAAAAAGGCACTTCCCCATATATATGACGCTTTACCTGTCTGCCGAAATTTAGATCTGGCAACTTTCTTTAATGAACTGTAGGTGTCTTTATACCCTATGAGAATTAACATGGGAACCTGGTGATTCGCTAGTTATTACTGGTTACTGGTTAGTAGTTACTAGTAACACTCAACGTTATTGAAGGCACTTTTTCTCCATGAAGGACACGTTCCCACATTTACTGCCCCACAGCCGTGGCATGTCTTCAGTTTTTTATTTTTTTTTTAAAGTACAAATATAATGGAAAGAAGAGTGGTCATCTTTACCGATGCTAGTGCAAAAGACCATAACAGAAATAGTCCATCCACTCTCACGCAGAGATAACAGTTCACGTCATTGCTCTCATCAGGTTCGTGAACCAATCATTTCTCATTGATTACAGTGCGTGCCACTCCAGCCTTAAAGGGACAGTTGGCCCCAAAACGTGCACACATTCATACATTCTCAGTATGCTACGTGCCCAGAACAGTTCGATATTCGTGTCTGAACGTTCAGATGTAATTGCGATTTAGTTACATTGAGGGTACAAAGGCCATCTGCAGGTCACGAAAGTGTGCGAGATCTAATAATACCGTCAGTGTATGGTCTACAGATTCATAGAGAAGGTCCATCATTACCGAGGGTACATGGAGGTAGGAGCATTTCACTACGTCGACGTAGTGTTAAGTCGATGTAAGATAAAAGCGCTCTAAAGTTACTACGACGTGGGTACGTGGACCTTGGGTTTAGGCGCAACGTGCAGGTTACATGATAGTTGTGGAAGAGCAGCTAACGCGATCGCGTAACGGCGTAGCTAGACGTGGCTCATTGTATTGTATAAAGGAAATTTGAACTTTTTTTTCACGAGACGCTACGATATTCATTCTGGGCTGAGTTAGTTTATAAGTTTTCCACAAAAGAGTTGTGTCGATATCGGTTTCCATTTATTATTTATTAAATATGTATTTCCTTAATATCTTTTCTCTCATTCCTTCCATCTTCCTGAAACGCCGCCAAAATGACTAGCTAGGACAGAGTCGGAGAGCGATGGCTTCTATACGGACGGACACGCAAGGTGTGGATATAAGACCTGGGAGTTCAGGGAGTTGCTTCACTAGACGCTTCTATACTAATCGCCAACAGTAGTATATGCACGTACAATGTAAATTCTATACCAGAAAGAGGAAGACAAGCCAAACAGCGCAAAATCATACACTAGAAATAACATAGCACAGTAAGCCACCGTTATGCACTTACGTTTCGTCGGAGTAGCATGGTGGTAAAAGCGGAGTATATGTCAGTAATCTGAGGATGAATTGGGTAGCCAGTTCGAATCCGTGACATGCCACTCTGACGAAACGTAAGTGCATAAAGGTGGCTTACTGTACTACGTTATTTCTGGAGTATTATTTTCGCTGCTTTGATCTTGTTTTCCCCTTTACTTTTTCGATTCCGTGAAGTTACGACAGTCAACGTGTACTTGAAAACTTTTCTTACGGAAACCTTTGTCCAGAAAAAATTGTACTTGGCACATCCGGTCTGTTTATTGCTTCCTGAGTTGGATCAGCTGGTCACAAAGTGAAAAAGGCGTAAAAGTGTCCTGTCCACCGGGAATAAAATTAACAACCATTCTTGCTGGAAGAAAAAACCGTCAGCTTTTGTGTGGTTTAGGAAAAAAGGTTAATTGAGGAAAAAATTCCAACACATTTTTGCGACGCGTGTGTCCTAGTTCTACAGTAGAGTAGAGATATTATTACGAAAATGTGAATCTGTTTAGACTAAAAAAAAGAGGGAAAACATACACAAATTATTCTCCGAAATCTTGTATTTATCTTGGGTCTTTGTCAATTTAAATCGCAATTTTTGAAAAGAGTCGTTAACTCGAACAAAATAACATTGCCTAAAGCCAGACAGCGAAAGTCGACAGCCTACATTAGAACAACTGATCACCATTTCATGCTACGACCTTAAGAACTTGTTCAGCGGAGAATTTGTACATACGTACACCATGCGCAATGGCTGTTTACCGTGACGTCACCATGAGTTAGCCAATGACGAACGAGAATAACGGCTGTTTGGCCGTCTGATTGGACTAGCCCAATCACGTGATATGCAAGTCACAGCAAACAGCCATGGCGTGTGGTATAATTCAATTGTCAACCTTGGGGTTTGCATGGTTAATTGTTTAGTTAGTTTTGTTGGTAGATTTTTATAATTTCGGCTTGGTTTATCCTTAAGATAAAAAAGAAGAGTAGATTCTTCCAAAACATTTCTGTATTTTGTTGGAAAAGTTTTTTTCGCGCTTTTCAGATATTTTTTTTTGCCCACTTCTTTTGCCCAATCTTAGAATGCTTTACCCTATTTTGTTGCCTTCACTTAATGCCTCTAAATCTCGCTGCGATCCACTTTAATTTTTAACGTTTTTGTGTGGGGTTTGGTGGGTGGGCGCTGTACGTGCGCTGTCTTCTTTCTATTTCTGCTTCTATTTCTGTACTATATGCTATATGTTATTTTAATGTGCGTCGGATGAAAGTCTAACTGGAAAATCGTCTATAATGGGATAGCTATAATATCGGCACGCCTAAATAAAATATATAGAAAATCATCTAAACAGAATTTAGTATAATGGATAATTGTCTAACTGGACAATAATTTGGCTGTTGCTTCTGTTGTTATATGTATAGCCGCGACGAGTTCGGCAGCGCGAGAGAGGCAGGGACAGACGATTTTCCACTATACTACCTTCGTGTTAGACGATTTTCCGTTATACTGTTAGGGCGCGTTTACGCAAGGACAATTTTCTCGCTCACTAACTTTTATTTGGTCAATACTAAATCTGCTGGCTGCTTCTCGCCTTTGTCGAAGAATGCGGTTTTCAAGTTGTCTATACGTAGTAACCATGGCAACAACGTGGACGTAAATTTTCTCCTCGTGCCTCGCGACACGACGTACGATGCTTGCAACATGACATCGTCGATTTATGACAACAAGAAAACAATTTTTACTGCAGTACACGGCGACAGACAGATTCCTGAATACCGGCATTCGAAGGTTTGTCTTCGAATCGATAACTCCGAAATGGACGACATGTTGGATTTTGAATTCTCGCTGCGAGTAGCTATTTATTCTACCGTCGTTTGATCACTGCTAGAAGCTGTTTTTTCAGCGAGACTAGCAAGTTTTGGAAATAGCGTGAAATGGCAACAATGTCGTAGCAATGGTTAAAATGACTGATACACTTTGTTCTTTGTCCGCGTTGTTATTTATAATACATTTAATTTGTTGTCTATTTTCGCAATCATTTAATAGAAACGGGAAATTAATCGTAAATAATTAACGGTTGCCTAGTAAATAGCTTTTGGCGAGCGAGAAGGTCTCGTTGCGTAAACGAGCCCTACTGTATGCGTTCTTCCAATTATGCGATTTTCCAGGTAGACGATTATCCCACGCCCCGTTTGCAATCTAGTTTTTCCTTAATTCCTACTTACCTTCATATGTGTGAATACATCAGGGTATAAAAATACAAGAGGCAAGAGCCCTCTTTTACTCACCTTTTATTATGTACGTTTCATGCACGACAGGTCACATTATTCTTGAAGCTACACTACGGAACTCTATTGGTGGGGGGGGGGGGGGAAGAAACAACCCTCTTTAAACAATCAAACAAGGATTGAGGCGGCATAAAAGGTGTTAGAGTTGTTTAAATACGCGTCTTATTTTACACTATTTTGTAAAGACTAGATTTTTATCCCAACAAATTCCAGCCATCAAGCAACAAAGCAGTCACAGCCGATGAACAGTAAGTTATGCTTTTGTCAACTTCTTTCCCATCCTTTACTTACTTCTACAGCCCCGATTGTGCCCGTGCTAAAAAGAGAGATGATTATGTGAAGGCAAACCAAGCAGTGCTACACAAAAATACAAACAACGTTTCGAAAATTTTGAATTTTCGTCATCAGGTTAGCAATAAAATTAAAGCATGGCAAAAGCTTTAAGTCATCCTACATTAAAAACAGAGATGCGCGTATGGGTACGGAGTGGGCGAAGTATATACCTAGCCTGTGAAAAGTAGGGAAAAACTAGAGAAAAATCTTTGATCGCAGCTAAGCATGCGCAGCTTTTACAGTTTGTGTAACAGAGTTGCGAGGGGGTGGGGTGGAGGAGAGACCTGAAGCCAGAAAAAAATATGTAACTACATTCCTGACTGAAGGCCCATTTCGTTCATGCTGTAGCCTACTGTATTTATTTATACACTGAAAATGTCATATTTTGACCATGTACTGACTGTCCTACTGACCTCGAGTGCTACCGTTAGAAACCCAGTTAGCATTCAACACGAGGTTTGCCGTCTGAAACGCACCTTAAATAGCACTCAAGGTCGGTTGTGTAGCCGGCAGACGTTCAAAATTTTGACGTTTTTTTCTTTTCAAATAGAGAACACGGAAAGGACTCGTTCAATATTGTCCTGTAATGTGGACTCGAAAATAATACGAAACTGGAAGCCTATGAAATCTACATGATAAACGGTATAGCAGAGAAAAGACGACGTTTCCGCTTGTACAAGAACATTTCGGTAGCAATGTTCAAGTGTTCACTCGTTCAAAGTAATATTTGGTGTGATTAAGTTGGCGAATGTTTTGGTGTGTTGATATCACTCCTTTGAAGGGCCGAACCATTCGGAACTTGGCCGCCCCTTTTACCAGCTTTGGTTTTGATATGATATCACTCCTTTTTTAAAAATTGTTTTGACCCAATTCCACTACCGTGCAGATGTGTAATAAAGTGACACGTCACAAGAAATTGGGTTTCAACAATTTGCTACTACCTTTTGCCTATAAGCCGAACCATTCTCAACTGAGTCGCCTCTTTATAGGTTTTGGGTTTGGTTTTAATTTTGTTGTAATTTGTTTTCTTTAGTTAGTTTTGGTGTGTAGATTATCACTCCTTTGAAGGGCCGAACCACTCTCAACTTGGTGGCCTCTTTACCAGTTTTTGGCTTTGTTTTTTCAGTTGGTGTATTTTTCGTGAATTGGACGTGAATACAATTTCTTTGCAACATTTTTAGATTTATCGTGATACACTAGTGTGTGTCTAGGCACGCACGTCAGTATACACGTTCTCATTGTCCGAACTTTGGCCGTTCAATGCGAGACGATGCCGACAATACTAACAATGGTTATAACAATATTTTCGTACTTATGCGCCCTCCCACGCCATCTCCGTTACGCTTCCAGACTCCAAACTATAAAAGGTACGCAGATCGTATTATAGTGCACCCATTCGTCCAATTTCATAGCTGGAAGCCTTCCCGTTAACTCGGTAGCGATGAATAATCACCCTATGGGATTTAACATGGGGATGAGCGAATTAGCTAGCTAGTAACACATTTACAACGTTATTGAGGGTAGATTTTGCATTGAAAGCAGCTCAGCTGGCATTCAAATACAAGTTAATTTTTGTCAGGTGGGTCATTGCTCTCGATTTAAACACAACTAGTTGTTCCCCGGTCTAGCTGATTCAACTCGGCTGTAATATTGTAGTAATAGTGTTTGTTTCTAATTGTTAGAGCGCATATCCTTTCTCATTGTCGGCCGCTCGCCCTTTTTCTTTGCTACCGTGGCAAGAATGAGCCCGCTCACCCTCTTGCTGATTGTTTCGTATGTTAAAGGGGTTTAACGAGCGTTAACCACTCCTGGTCATCTGCCCGAAGCCCTAAGGCCCTATGTCTGCATGTTTCGTATGTTTAATCCTCCCTAATAATGCTTCATCAAGTCTGTGCACATCATTCATTAAGTCTGCTCCCTGAGCTAAGTCTGCTCCTAAGCGAAATATACATATATATAGATTCAAGCTTTTGTACCGCAATATTATTTTCCCCCAAGTACGTGAAATGTGCCCAACTATGCTTCAAGATATAAGATACTGACGCTATGTACTAACTGCTTTTTCCTTCCTCCACACCGTAATCGAAGTAATGACCTAGAATTCTCGTGATTTAGAGGTGGGTCTGGAGAATGGTGACCCTGGCCTTTAAGGACGCAATAACAATACTTATGAAACCTCTACTCAATCCTTGCCTTGTTGCTTAATCAGAACTTGTTTTATCTGATTGCGCCGTTGTAGAGGACATAGAATGTTAAGAGTCATCAGTTATTAAGCCCTAAGGCATTCTTTTTTTCTTTCCGATTTTCTAAATTGAAGGTTAGTTTTTGGTTCGTGTTCGTATTTTAGTTTCGGTTCATTGAACATGTTAACACGGTTACTTGAAAACGAAGAGTAACCTGGAGACTTCTTTGGTCCTTTCGGGAACTCCTAAAAGCAAAAGAAAAAAAAATTCGCATCATTTGTGCACAGCATTTTATAATTTAACAAAAGATTTTACATCACATTTCTATTTATATGCCAACAGGAAGCTCCACAGGTCTAAATTTGAAGCTAATTTTTAGATCAACCTTTAACCTCTCGGAATATTTAAACAATTTTTTAAAGAAAGATGCAGAAGTGGCGTCAAGCTTTATAGCAATGACTGATGAATTTTTTGAGTTGAGTTTATTTTTTGGTGCAATATACAAAGCCAGTCACAAAAAGGACATACCCTACACCACAAGAACATATACAACGAAAACGTCAAGAGTGCCGTAAAAAAAGGGGGTTATATGATTGAATTTTCACTTATTAAAATGTACACGGATAAAAATTAATGATTTTTAATTGAAATAATCAAATGTACAATTAAGAAAATTGCACCTGTTTAAGTGCTGTTGTGCTTTACGAATCATATATTTAAAACGTAAAGCACAACAGATGCGATTTTCTCAATTGTGCATTTGATTATTTCAATTAAAAAACATCAATTTTTATCCGTGTACAATTGAACAAGTGAAAATTCAATCATATAACCCCTTTTTTACGGCACACTTGACGTTTTTGTTTGTAACCCGTGTACCTTGTTTACGACATAACACGTGCACTAAGAATGAATCTGAAGTTTGCCGAGTGGCATTGTTCCCTAAATACAATGGTTAAAACAATGTAAAACAATCAAAATGATCGTTTAGGGTCCCGTAACTCCGGAATGGATCCACCAACCGAAAAATGGTCCATGTAAGGTTGAAGCCCAAGAAAATTTCTGGCTCAGATCATGTTTCAGATTTTAGGTAGGTGCAGTAGTTTTTTCTGAAACCGTGTCAGCCAAGAACAAGAACAAGAACCAGAACAACAACAACAACAAGTGAACAGTTTTCAAATTTACGTGTAGCTCCCTACGTTTACTCTTGTACGGAATTGCATAAAAGTTGGTGTAAAGTTGGGAAAAGTTGCTATCTACTATCTGGCCAAGTTTGGTCGAAATATATTGAATAGAAACGGAGAAATTAATAGGTTTAAGTTTTGCTGGAGAGAGGACTTCAATCATATATATACACGGCTATAGCCGTGTATGATAGATGCCTGCGTGTGGGTGAGAGGCAAAAATGCAAAACAAACTAAAAAAAACACTCAAGAAAAATATTTCCAACATAAAAAAAAAGAAGGTTACGTATGAGATATCGTGAAAAATATATATACTGTGGAAAAAAACATTACAATACTTGGCGGCTATTCCGTGGTTGAGTGATATCACTACTTTCAAAGGCCATTCTCTTTTTGGAAACTTGGCGGCTTCTCTTATCGGTTTTGGTTTTGGGTGGATACTGAGTATACTGAGGAGTCACCAGACTCAACACTGTCAACAGTCAGCTGAGATGATGGACTTGTTGAGCAGTGCGCGTGAGGTAGGCTATCCAACACGGTGACATCAATAATTCACCAAGACAATAACAACACTCATTACCATCAACCGTCGTTTTTTCTTCAACAAAAACCTTCCAAAACGTCGCACGTGTGTCGCTTGTATCAAGCTGAAATGTGTTGTCCCCTCTTTTTCGTTTAAAACTTTTAATCTCTTAAGATTTTAGTTCTCCACTGAGTGAAAAAAAAAAAAAAACTAAGGAATTAGTTAGTACCTGCGACAAGGCTTGTGTTGCTGTTTGATGTTTCTATTTACAGACCACTTTTTTACTTTTCAATTTTAGTCTTTTTACTTTTTTTGTACTTACTTCGCTTATTTTTATTGTGGGAGCAATGTTGGTGGCATATCTTTCTGGATATCCTCTTCTGTGGCAGAATAAACCTTATCTTAATCGTCATCATAAAAAGTACCGTGACCCACAAAAACCGTTGATATGTAACAGACGTTGATACACATACAGACGCATGTCAGGTTAAACGCCTAAATTTAATTAAAGTGGTCGCTCGAACTTCTTCTGGAATGATTGCTTTAATAATGCCTAAGGACCAAATCGACCTTGACGGGAAACAGAAATTTCCTGACTTGTAAAAAAAAAAAAAGATGTTGTTGTCCTTTTAGTATGTTAATTCTGTGACATTCCTGACCTCGTGCTCTTCTGACAGGTTGAGATAAAGGACGGAAAAAATATATTTACGATGATAAAAAATGAAAGGGAGAATTTGAAGACTTGGAGGGAGGGGAACAGAGTGACGGTCAGGATTTCAATCGGCCAATCAAATAGCCTCAAGATATCGGTCACTTAAACCGAAAAAGCTTTCTTTTTCTTTCAGTAACAGTTGTATCTTTACTTAAAACAAAGTCACTTTTTAAACCGAAAAAGCATTCTTTGTCTTTAAAGGCACAGTTTGTGCCTTTACTTAAAAAAAAACGTGCTGGCCAGAGAAGATAAATCTTAGAAACTAACACATATTCAATGGAGGAAAGAAGAAAATAATTCGGGATACTTGCCTGTAAACTGTGTCACCTGGGAGGTCTGCCATGGGTGAAGAATATGGTACCCCCCCCCCCCCCCCACGCACACTCTTCTAAAAAAAAAAAGACTCGGGCTAAAGACGTCGTAAAGGGACGTAGGTGGCAACAAAATGCTTCGTTCAATTTAGTTGGAGTATACCCATGTTTTTTGCGATTTGAAACCCAGAGTGTGGGCCTCAGTGCCCCCCATTCCAATGGAAATTTCTAAATTCTGAATTGGGGTCCTTGGGGCTCCCTAAGGGGGGGGGGGGACAGGCGTAATGCAGGTTGCACAAAAAGGTAGATCCTTTAACCAAACTTACATTGCCAGAGTTTCACTATTTACTTTCAACCCCTTAAAACGTTGTAAGGCTGTTGTGGGACTATTGGGACACCCTGTTGAACTGAGACTAGTGGGACACCCTGTTGAACTGGGACTATTGGGACATCCTGTATAACTGTGTCCTGTAGAACGCGGTTGCCCCATTTATGGTTTGTACACCAAATCTCGGCCGAACGATTTATGTTACAATACAGTGTTTTCCATTGTGTTGTAAAATTTAACTCGGAATATTTTCGTAACTACTTCTCTCTCACGGTTTCTGCCCTGGGCTCTGCGAACGAATCAAACACCGATATGTACAAACGCAACTGGATAGCTCTGCCGCCACGCCCGAAATTTGGTGTACAAACAATAAAAGAAGCAATCGCGTTGTTTTAGAACCTGTGGAATTGGCAGTAATAGAGTTTTTTTTTTTTAACCTTTTGTAATTATTGTCTGAATTCGTTACACTAAAAGAACTTTTATATACTATGGTAAATGGCTTTGTGTTGTTTTGGAGCCACTAGCCTTATAGATCGGGCTCCCGTACTACTGCAACTAAAAAAAACCGGTTTGGCCATCCAGCGAAAAACGCAAATGTCACCGAAAACATTTAAGGTACGAATTTTTTGTTCGAAGTCTTGAATTTCATGCACCAAAGTTACCTTGTCATGAAATTTCAACCAAATCAGAACAACATTCGAACGTTATCGTGTCACTAACAGCCAAATACACAGACAAACGACACACAAAAATCAAATTATGTCGAGTATTCGACCTCGCCCGCTTTGCTCGTTCGGCGTTGACGTCAATAAAAAATGCAGGCGTATGCAAGGAGAGTTTTTTTTTTTAATGTCACTGAGTAGCTTTCTGCTGTGGCATGAGGTGGTTGGAAATTCCAGCGTACCACTAAGGCACGGACTGAGAGCGTAAAGCGGGCCATTGCCACTCATTTAGTCCCTTAGGAAACATTATTTCTTTAAAAGAAAAAAAAATGCTAGAATTTAAAAAAAAATCAACAATGAACATTTTACTGGAAAGACTACTCCGTTGTAGCATCGAGGAACTGTAGTGAAGACCCATGCGCGACTACTTACAAAAATTCACGTGTTTTCATGTGGCTGGAAATCGAACTCGAACCTGCGCTTTCTGATATCTCATAGGCGATATCTACTAAGCAACCACGTCGCTAGCCATGTTGCTGCAAACTGACCTTTAATCTCTGATGTAAGCTAGCGGTTAAACCAGCCAATGTGATATCGGAAGACCCAAGTTCAATTCCCGAATCATGACGAGACGTTGATTTTTTTTTTATTTACGTAGCCGCACATTGGTCTTCACTGTAGTCACCGGATGCTACGACGGGTCTCTTTGCAACAGTTTCATTTCTCTTCATTATGCTGGAAAGAGTGCTTCAGTTTCATGGTTAATTAAATTACACAGTGTTTTGGCACGACCTAAAGGCTAGTTTTAAGAATAATTCTGTTGCAGTTATGTAATATTTTGTTATTTGTTTTCGTTTCAGCTGGCCTTTGGGCAATAGTTCATGCAAGTGGGTCCAGTATTTGTGGCTTCTTCGAGTGGCAGACCTGGCAGCATTGCGAGCAGCAAGTGTCCAACAACCTGGTGGCAGCATTGCGAATTACCAAGACTTTCATCCACCTTGTCCGAATGAGACATGGTAAGTAGACATCACAGACAAAAACAACAATTCCAGGCTACAGGATTTTTCGACAATATTTTTAAGGAATTCTTGAGAATTCTCATTATTTCAACATTTTTGCTCAGGTTCCCGCGTAGATCTCCACTCTCCTCCCCCAGCAACCTTAGCTGGCCACTACACTGCCGGCCAGCTAAGGCCGTCAGACACTTGAGCTCCTCACAGTAAATACAGCAATCTCAATTGGCTGCGAGTCGAAATCGAAAAGTGACATCAGTCGGCATTAATTTCTGAGCGTTTCAGCAAAACAATGGCGATCTCCATGTCGTGTTTTGGTGATGCAGTAATTAAATTGTTATATCGGACGTAAATAACGTCCTGGGCCTTAGGGCTTCTCGGGCAGACGACCAGGTGCGGTTAACGCTCGCTAAAAACCCTTTGATCCTTTGATAACGTCCTGGTTCTGGCTGTTGCAGACATAGGGCCTTAGGGCTTCGGGCAGATGACCAAGAGTGGTTAACGCTCGTTAAACCCTTTTTTTTTTAACGTATTCTTACCGCAATTCTTGTGTTTAGTTATTGTGTAAGTGATCCAAAAGTCAAACATGTATGTCGAAATGGATGTAATTGCCGTTTAAAGGTACATTTTTCCAGCTGGCTTACCAGTGGCTCGGTTTTGCAACATTACTTCAGACGCGTGCAAATGTTGCAAAGGCAACATTTTCCTATTTTTCCCCTCGTGAGAAACTGTTTTTTTATACATTCACTCTAACCTATGTAAATGTTGGAAACGCTATTTCGCGCAGAATGCTCAAATATAGTGAGAAGAGTCCTTTTAAAGGGATATACCTCCCAGCGCCCTTTTTGTCGGTCCTCCACATCAAGTACGGCCCCAAAGGTCTATTTACTTACCGTCAGTCTTTCCCTTCCTAAAAATCCGTTTTAAAATGTGGCGTCTAGGAGATTTTCTGTTGAATTATTGTTAACTTTATTTACTGCGTCCCGCAGTATATGATGCATTGCGCGCTTACAATAATCATGACGTTTCATCTCTGTGTGTACATGTATTAATTTTCTAACAATTACCATGAGATCAAATATCTAAAAGACTAATGCGGTAAAAATTAAAATTAATTATTCCAATAGATCACCGAAGCAAAATTATAAGACACTATAATCTAGAAAATTACAAATTGTGATTTTAAAATATGAGAATCATTCCGGTTTGTGACGACACAATGAATGCGTTCACGCTGGCTTGTATATTAGGCTCAAGGCCAACTGTGATAGTTGCTGCGTTTTTAGCTGCGAGGAACGAAGCTACTGTCTCAGTTGACCTTGACTATGATAAATGCGCGGATGCTATCGACTCGTAGCTGTTATAAGGCAGGCGGTATGTTGCTTTAACTAATGAGTTTAGGACCCCTGGGGCTCAAACATAACTCATGATAAAAATGCCGCCAACTTTCTTGCAATCAATGTGGCAATCGGCTGTTTTAACGGCAAACTTGAGTCGATAGCAGATAGCTCCCTCTCAAAAGGTCTTAAGCAACAATGCAAATTTCGTTTCTCCATCCAAGCATCGCGTTCGGCTAAATGTCATGGTAAAGCCACTGAAAAATTTAACATCAATCATTGAAATTTATTTAGTGCTGGATGTATATTTAAAGGAAAGGATCTATTCGGATTAACGCCCTTTTCAACTGTTGGTGTTATGTCAGTTGGAGAGGGACTACTTTTCTAGGAAATTCCAAGCATCTCTTACATGGCACAATGATCATGAGCACAAGCGGACTTTCCAAAGTCCTTCTTTTCCAAAAACGTACTTAACTGAGACGGAGCCAGGCTTGAACCCTGAGCCTCCAGCGAGGTTATCTTGTTCCCCAGCTCTGTGTAATCAAATGTGATGCAGGGCCGCAATTGGGGGAGGGGAGACGGGTCAGGGGCCGGGGGGGGTGAGAAACCAAACTGAGGAATTCGTAAAAACAATCTTGGGCCTCCTCGTAGTGCCAGCATATTGTTGAATGAGGCCCCCTTACGGTTTTCCCAGGGCCCCTAGAAATGTAGTTGCGGCCCTGATGCGATGTCCCTATTCGCCTTATCGTGATTTCAGGAAAACGTCAAGTTTGCATCTCTGTCTTCATTGCCTTAAAAGGACATACCTTCTCACTGTATTCGAGCATCCTGCTCGAAATAGCTGTTGCAACATTTAACATCTAGAGTGGATATAGCAAAACCGTTTCTAACGAGGAAGAAAATAGAAAAAGAAAGCCTTTTACAACATTTACACGCACCTGAAGTAATGCTGCAAAGTTTAGCCATACAGGAAAGCTAACCGGGAGGAATGTACCTTTAAACGTTGGGCAGTAATTATTCCAAACGGACTTAGGCAACTTGACGCTCAGTTTAAAAATAAATAAACAAAACTAATAGCGTCGGTCGATCTTTGTCATGGCAACAGTCACCCTTTTCCTCAAGGACAAATAAATGACTTTAACTTTCGGTTAACGTGAAGAGTCAGAAAAGAAATACGAAAATCATTTCTCTTAAAAAAAAAACTCCAGTAGAAAGTAGGGTATCTGCCACTGCCGCGAGCTACATAAAGTTTTTACCGTTAGACGAAGGTTACTCGCACAAAAACGTGTCGCATGTGTCGAATTCGTATTGGAGACCTAATTTAAATAACTGTGGTACCGTTACTTCTCAAATGCAGAAATGGCCACTTGTTGCTAACCCTAAATGCATTCGTTTCCCCCTTTATCCACCCCCTGCTCCGCCAATCACTTATTTGCGACGGGTCCTAAAACCCACAATATTATTAAAGGGCAATTACATCCATTTTGACATGCATGTTTGACTTTTGGATCACTTACACAATAACTAAACACAAGAATTGCGGTAAGAATACGTTACGTTCGTCCGATATAACAATTTAATTACTGCATCACCAAAACACGACACGGAGGTCGCCATTGTTTTGCTGGAACGCGCAGAAATTAATGCCGGCATCACCAAAACACGACACGGAGAACGCCATTGTTTTGCAGAAATTAATGCCGACAGATGTCACTTTTCGATTTCGACTCGCAGCTGATTGAGATAGCTGTATTGACTGTGAAGAGCTCAAGCGTCTGACGGTATTAGCTGGCCACTACACTGCCGGCCAGCTAAGGCCGTTAAACGCGTGAGCTCCTCACAGCCAATACAGCTATCTCAATCGGCTACGAGTCGAAATCGAAAAGTGACATCTGTCGGCATTAATTTCTGCAAA
>JAHWFP010199144.1:0-10552 GCA_023313725.1 Lithobius niger | reverse complement strand
GCGCTGTCAGTCATTCGATGATGAAAAAGAGTTAAAGGGACACCCGGCCTGCCTTATAACATTCCGCCTGCCTTATAACAGCCACGTGCTGATCGCCATCCGCGCATATAGCATCGCAAAGGTCAACTGATAGTAGCTGCGTTCCTCACAGCGAATAATGCAGCTACTGTCTCAATTGGCATTGCGTATAATAGACGAACCAGCATGAACGTATTAATCGTGTCGTCACAAACCGGAATGATTCTCGTATTTTAACATCACAATTTATAATTTTCTAGGCTAGTGTCTTATAATTTTGCTTCGGCGATCTATTGGAATAATTAATTTTAATTTTCACCGCATTAGTCTATTAGATTGTAGATCTCATGGTAATTAATAGAAAATTAGTACATGCACACACAGAGATGAAACGTCACGGTTATTGTAAGCGCGCAAAGGATCATAATACTGCGGGACGCAGTAATTATAGTTAATTATTATTCAACAGAAAATCTCCTAGAAGCCACATTTTGAAACGGATTTTTACCAAGGGATTGACTAACGGTAAGGAAATAGACCTTTGGGGCCACACATGATGTGGTGGGTCGAGAAAAATAGCGCTGGGAGGAATGTCCTTTTAAGGAAGCACCTTTTAATTTCTCGTGAGCCAATCCTTGGTTCCTATTCGACGCCCCTTGCTCTGTAATCACCGGGCTCTTAGAGGTGGGTTGCCATCAAATTAACATTGCAGCATCTAGCCCTATTGAGTTCTCTCTCGCAGCAAGCAAAGGAATGCACAAAACAATACCTTTAAACACAACAAACATGCCACGTGACTCTTTAATTATTGAATTAAAAATTTGGGAAGTCCTCGTGCACCTGGGAGCAAGCTATAGAGGTTAACGATATTACTGTCACTAGATGGCGCCAGGGTATTTTCTTTGTATTCTACCGTTGAGCCGTCTAGTGGCGTTGATATCGTTAATCTTTATAGCTTAATGCTTCCAGGTGCACGACGACGTACCACATTTTTAACTCACTAATACAGGAGGCACGTGTCTTGTTTGTTGTCTTTAAAGATATCTCTTTGTGCATTCCTTTGCAGGCAGCGAGCAAGCGCTAAAGAGAACTAGTGTATGCTAACTCCTCAGTCCCTAACATAATTACTGGTCAAGCATGAGTATGGCGGCTAGAGGGTTGACTTGTTCAATTTCTGTGTAAAGTGAATGGCAACAGGTTGAGTTACTCCCTCTTCCTCCTTCCATAACGATTTCCTTTGCTGCAACTCTTAACTGTCAACAAATCAAAAGCATAATACGAGGCAGAAACGTTTAGCACACAATTCTGGACAGGAAAGTGATATGCATCTTTTACGTAAAAGCAACCCTTGAAACCCAATATCATATTTAAAGTTTATCACCCTTAATTCACGCGAACCCTCTTTTCAAGGTTTTATAGTGATTTTCGTGTTCAAATTGGTTTGCGAGCCCTCTAATAGCCCGAAATGGACATGCTTAGTATTTCTGAAAGGTGGAGATCTATTCTTTCCATCAATCCCGATATTGTTTAGCATCGATGGGGACTATCCTACGCCCATGTAAAGGTGAAGAGATAATGGCTTAGAGACAAAAGCGTATGATGATTTTCGAATTCAAAGTGCTCTTGAGAGCCCTACAGCTCGAAATTGACATGCTTACGATATTCTACAAGGTAGGGATCTACTCTTTTCATCAATCCTAACCGAAATTGTTAAGCTTAGGTAGGAACCGTCCTACGCCCGTTTAAAGGTGTAGCTGTAATTGGTGTAGCGGCTAGTTTTAATTTCAATGTGCTATTGTAATGCTCATATTTGTTTTTGTGTCTAAGCTAAACAATTTCGGTCAGGATTGATGGAAAGAATAGTGGAGTTCCCTGGAAAAAGGGCATAAAGTCACTTGTACCCTTTTTCCGCCTCTTAAAAAATCTGATAGAGCACCTCTCAGTCTATGGAGTAAGGGCGCAAACGGTAAGAAGTCGACGAACAGAAGCGCGTTACAAGTCATTTTTAAATTATCGCCGGATGTCGCTGCAAGACGGCACTGCTTTTCAACATGGCCGCCACCGCTTTTCAACATGGCCGCCACCAGTGCCAATGACGATTTTTCCACTAATTTCCTATTTTCCTGAACATATCTGCTACAAAAATGTGGTTTAAAAAGGAACATGAATATATATCCCTTGCATCTGAAAATGGTAACTTTCAAAGATTAAGCAGAAAATATTAGTTCTCAGTTTTTTGCCCTTATCTCAAAACGTGTATTTTTCATTAGTGCCCTTTTTCCAGGGAACTCCTCATTTATTTTCCCGCCATTCTAAAATTCTAAAAACGTCCATTTCATGCTATTAGAGGGCTCGGAAGAGCATTTTGAATTCGACTTCCGTGTATGAGAAATTGTAAGAACAAAAAAAATATCGAAAACTGCCAAAATAAAATAACCACACCAATGAAAACAGTCTTGCGCAACCATACACTTTCACTTACGCCCCTTTTCCAATGTTCTTTTAGTATGTTTCGTACACCATTGGTAGCTACTTCTGTGTCAATTTCAGCTTTCTTTGAATTAATTCCAAGTTTTAACCTAATGTTACTGGGCTGTTATTCCCACGAGCGTGAGCATGAATATTGCTGGTAGAATGTATGAGTGATCATTAGAAAATGGGGATCATTTGCCGGAGGCGAGGCGGGGGGCCCCCCCGTGAATCACATGATGCGCTGATATTTTCTCTGGCATGAACTTTAACATGGAAGAATAATGGAAGTGATCAGTAGACAGAGGGGATCATGGGGTTGGGTGGTGGAGGTATTTCAGTCCCTGGGATGCGTTGATTGAGTGAGCGAAGTGAACGAAAATTAGCGTTTCCAGCCAGTGTGCATAACAACTTGAAGAAACTTATACCATGCGCCATGGCTGTTTGCTGCGACGTGCATATCACGTGACGGGGCTAGTCCAATCAGACGGCCAAACAGCCGTTGTTCTCGTTCGTCATTGGCTAACTCATGGTGACGTCACGACAAACAGCCATTGCGCATGGTTTAATTAAGTCGAACATGGACATACACGTGAGCTACAATACCTAACCAGTGTTGCAAACGGCGCATTCAACACTACGCGTGCGCAACACGGGCTTCAGCTAGTATATGGACATAACTAGAAAGAAAGCAAACCGCTCGCTCTAAGTGAGAGAATACTGTCAATATCTGTGGTTTGGTTGTCAATGACCAATCATAGACGAGTATAAAGCTTTGATTTATGTAACTACTGAAGTAGACAGATCAGTGTGGTCCTACAGTGTAAGAAGAAACTTTGAGAGTTCGGGCCCATTTTATTTTTGGCGAGCCAAACATCTGCCAGTACGATACTGGTTATATAGGCAGACATCCGCACTTCTTTCATTCCAGCTTTGCTCTCCAGTTTGATGCTTCAGTGATTACAGTGAGTCACAGTGTTTCATACATCCAGCTAAACTGACCTATCAAGCATGTAATTAGCACCTTCCGTGTCTCGCTAATCCTAGACTGTTACGGTATTACGTTTTTTACACTCGCGTTACGTTCTCGGTGATTGCAGGCTCCGAAAGGTGACGTTGAAAGAATCAGATAATGCATCAACTGGCTTTTGTTTTATACGAACAATACGTCATTTATGGAAAATTGTCCAAGTGGTCACACACTCTTGAATTTCAATAGCGTTCGAAAGAGTTGGATCGATTTATTCCACATTATAAGGAGGGTTTCTTCCACGCCCTATAAATATCGGATTGTCCTCATTCCATTCTTGCGCACACCCGAGGAGGAACATTACTCCTCCATCGAACCTAAAGATGGGCATACAACCTTGACTTAAGTGATGACCTTCAAGATCCTAAACTTTGAAACTAGCCAAAAGCAACAGACAATGAAAAAAAGTTATGTAGTGACAAGCTGCAAAGTTCAGGATCGCTCAATTGATATCATGCGTCCAGAGTTATGTGAACATTGTGACTTGGTCCTTGTTACGAGTGAGCATGAATTAGTTATAACACATAACTAAAACACATATCAGCAAAAAACACTGACGAGTCTTCCATTACCCTGATTACTATAGGTGCGGCAGCCTGGCAGGAATTTTGCCAAGGTTACCTTACGAACTAACTTCAGCTTACTGACATCAATCGATTGACCACTTCTCTGAAACCTGTCGAGTGATAATACTAAAAATTAAAATAACTGCTTTCCTTGTGTACTGACTACTGGTTTCTCTGCTCGACACCGTATATCTCTGATGAAGGTATTCGCTTCAATTATCGTGATGATAGTACCGAAATATTAGCTGTGTTGACTGTCGCCTGTCCTACTGGCTTAGTGTTTTATTTATTGCCAAGACTCAAACCAAGCTCAGATCCCGTTATATATATCCATGCAACAAAAAAATATGTGCATCTCTGTTTCGTGTCATACTCTGGGTTAAGGCCTTAACGTTGTTCAACACTCTTCTTTCCCACGTAATTAACACTTTATGTGTTCTCCTGGTTCAGTCCATTAATGTTGCAATCCGTTATTGTTTTATCATGATGGGAGGATTACCAAAAAACTATAAAATAACTTATTATCAAATGGTAACGAATTTACTGTGTGTTATGGAAGTCGGCACTGTGGCACTATGATGGGAGCAGACCTTATCTTTATTAATAAAATCGAGTTGTCGCGTAGGATGGACGGCAACAAGACGGCAACGAGACGGCCACAAGACGGCCGCAAGTAATTGATAGAGCACATATCCGTTTTCATTGTCGGATGAGCCCGCTCGCCCTGTTGCGGTCGAGTTGTCGCGTAGGATGGACGGTAACGAGACGGCCACAAGACGGCCGCCACAAGACGGCCGCAAGTATTGATAGAGCCACATATCCGTTTTCATTGTCGGTCGCTCGCCCGTTTTCTTTGCTACCGTGGGAAGAATGAGCCCGCTCGCCCTCTTGCTGATTGTTGAAGCTTCGTTTGTTTAATCCTCCCTTACAATGTCTCCAATGCCTATTTATTTATTTCCGATGTACAAAGGCGTATTTATCAACCATTTTTGCAGGAAAGAGTCATATGTAATGTACGTGCATGGACTCCGGAACTAGGGATACGCTGAATGAGGGAGTGAAGCAAACGAAAACACGCTTTCCTAGCCAGGGTACGCAAAAACACATAGACGGGATACACGCATTCCGTAACAAACACATGAGGAAGGAAATCGTCCCAGCGTTTTTAACGGTGCATCAAACACCACCCGTGCGTAGCACGGGCTTCCGCTAGTCTTTATTAATAAAATCGAGTTGTCGCGTAGGATGGACGGCAACGAGACGGCCACAAGACGGCCGCAAGCAATTGATAGAGCATATATCCGTTTTCATTGTCGGTCGCTCGCCCTTTTTCTTTGCTACCGTGGGAAGAATGAGCCAGCTCGCCCTCTTACTGATTGTTGAAGCTTCGTTTCTTAATCGAGTTGTCGTGTAGGATGGACGGCAACGAGACGGCCACAAGACGGCCGCCACAAGACGGCCGCAAGTCATTGATAGAGTACATATCCGTTTTCATTGTCGGTCGCTCGCCCTTTTTCTTTGCTACCGTGGGAAGAATGAGCCCGCTCGCCTTCTTACTCATTATTGAAGCTTCGTTTGTTTAATCCTCCCTTACAAAGTCTCCAATGCCTATTTATTGCCGGTATACAAAGGTGTATTTATTATTTCACATGCACAAAGGCGTACTTATTTATTTCACATGTACAAACGCGTATTCCAACCATTTTTGCAGGAAACAATCATATGTAACGTAAGTGTATGGACTCCGGAACAAGGGATACGCTGAATGAGGAAGTGAAGCAAACGAAAAACACCGTTTGCTAGACAGGGTACGCAAAAACACATAGACGGGATTCCGTAAAACACATGAGGAAGGAAATCGTCCCAGTGTTTTTAACGGTGCATCAAACACCACCCGTGCGTAGCACGGGCTTCCTCTAGTGCAAATATAAAACAGTGTATTTGCCAAAAGCCCAGAATAGACAAAAAGAAAATTTGTAGGAAGAGTGAAGCGTTACAGCTACCCAACAGCGTCAATATCTTGTGCTTCGCAAGTGGCTGAAGTAGATGTATCCATAGTAACGTCATTTTCAATTTACGGACAACCTGGCAAAGCAACACCACTCGTTGTATCAACACCTCCGTTCCCTATGAAATAAAATCTCAGATAAAAACAACTAGGTTCCCTGATATAAGTAAGTTTAGACATCAAGGCTGATCTCAGAAATGTCATGTAGAGGCATGCCAGGGAATGGACGCGTTCCTTATAATCAATCCCTAACCAAATACTTAAAAAAAATAGATGCCATGCTATGGGTGGCCTCATCCTCAGCTCACCACTCAAAATAACCATCCAGAATTCGGCCTCACTCTGCCTGAAGAATGGACAAGGGGTCTCAACGGAGAAATGCGCGAGTGGTTAAGCAAACATTAGCACCTCAATCGGAATTTCAAGCATGGAATTTCAGTATTACGTTCCAGGATATTTCCAGATTTTCAAGGACTCACAGACTCACACGAACCCTGAATTACCTGTAAAGCTGTGCTAAGCCCACTATGACGATTATTTCTTAAAAACATTTTCCAGCGACGTCGTTAAGCCGACAGAATGCACCAATCATTAGCTAATGCATCGTGTGCAAAACTAAAAATAGTAAAAACATTTAAGCACAGCAGTAAGGTTTCACGTGGACTAAACAGTACAGCAACACTGCGGTATCTGAAACCTTACAGGAAAATTTATTTGTGTTCCTTTGCTGTTTTGACTTTGGATCAGTTAAACCTAACCTTAAGCATCAAACGAGTTCGTTTTTGTTTTCTAATGTGTATATGGACAAGACTGGCCACAAATTGCTCCTTTGTTGGCGTCCGAGCCACGTCATACTGTGCTCTCTATTAAAAAAAGTGTTGCTATTTCGTTTCTCTTCGTAATTAATTAGGTTAGTGCATTAACAATAGCTGCATATCGATTTATAATGTTTTAAGTTTGGACTGAGCAAACAACTGGTGTTTCCATGTTGATGTGTAAAAAAGAGATCCAGATCAGGCCCCAAATTGATCTGAAGTGGACGTACTTTGAATCTCCACATCCCACATGGGCACGTCCGGTGGATATGTATTGAACGTATTTATTGGTCTAATTGGGCCTAACTTAAACCTAATGTTGCTGGGCTCGAGAAAATTTGCGTAGCAGCGGAAATACTACACACAGAAGATATTACACTACGGCGTCATCAGTTCAACTGTCGACAAAATAGAACGAAGCGATCAAACAACTCGTGTTTTATGGGAGACAGCGTTGTGGCTCATGTTTACGGTTTAATTTAATTTAAAAATGGCTGACTGTACTCCGTTATTTCTAGTGTCTGAATTTCGCTATAGGTTTTTCTCAATTTAACTTTAAATTTAACGTGTCGTAATGCTAAATAAGTTCCTCGAGCATACATGAAAACAGTATTCTCCAGAACGGCGGATACTGTAAGTGTATTAGCTTCTTCCCCACTAGAACTCCGAACAACTTTGTATACCACTGGAGAGCGAAAAACTACCAATGCGTCCCCCCCCCCGACCTCAAAGCTCTAAATCCGGCCCTGTGTGTTGGTGTCGATGTTCGTATCCACTAAAATTTTGAAGGCATCACGCGACTCATTTTAAATTTGTCACATACGCCTTCTGTGCCTTCTTTGGGGATTTAAGTTGGTAAAGGGGTTTCGACTCTTAAATATCAAAATTATAGAAGCCCGTGCTACACTCGGGAGGTGTTGAATGCACGGTTTGTAACACTCGTTAGGTATGGTAGCTGATGGGTATGTCCATGTTCGAATTAAGTTTCTTCAAATTGTTGTGCAGACTGTCAAACAAACGCTGATTTTAGTTCGCTTCGCTCACTCAATCAGCGCATCCTGTGACTCAATCCCCCCCCCACTGGCTAACGATCCTCTCTTTCTAATGATCGCTTCCATTATATTCTTCCATGCTGATGTTGGTGGAAATATCAGCACATAATCTGACTCAAATCACACCCCTTCCACCCAACGGCTAATGATCCCACTTTTCTAATGACCACTTCTATTATATTCTGCCAGCCATGTCCGTGTTCGTTCTGACGGGAATAAATAAGGCTCAAGGCGGTCACGAAGCTGTCTCTTCGAGAAACATGCTGTCCTGAAAAGATTCCCCCGCGCGGGCTGTTCCTGATCGATGCCTACCTGACCTCTCGTGCAGTTATACATATAGATTCAATGAAATCAATCATAAAGTTGCTTACAACAACTTTACGCATAAAACAACACCCAAAAGCATGCGGGTCACGTGTTTGAATAATGGCTGAAGAAGCCCATTCATGGAAAAATTCGACCAATCCTACAACCGTATGACCTTTCACAGTTTCGTATTTTTTTTTAGGCAGGTGCCGTTTGTAATACGTTTTCTTATTCATGTACCTGCACAGCAGCTGTGAATTCCATGGCGACACGACCTCTAATGCGTTTTTTAATGCTGTGCGAAACTTTGAAGGGAGGGAGAGGGTAAGGACAAGACTTTTGACTCCCTCGATACGGATTACAATAATTCAGAAAAACGGGAATAACTTTCGATGATTAAAAGTAAGTACATTAGTTCAGATTTCGGCCGTTAAAAATTTACCTTCCCACGCAAAAAAAAGAAATTGAAACTGGCTTCCGGAACTCTTAAGTGACGAATAATAAAAATGGCCGGATACAGGAAATTCCGTCCACTCATGCAATTATAAAAACATCTATGTTTACTTTCTACTCTCATGAATAAAAAGGTCGATCGGATGTTATTCAATAACGGAATAAAGATGACCTGCAAATACGGAGAATAATATAATGTAACCCGGCATTTTGACTCTGTCGATCCGTTTAGTATTCTGTAATCAAACGGGCATGTTACGCTTTGTGTACAAAAGAATTAGGGAGGAAACGAGTTATTATTTTTTTTTTTTGTAGTGGCAAAATCCATTCGAAAATATGTCCATCATATGTACATTACAAAAAAAATCCGGAAGTCTGTTTTGATACCTAAAATATTTTTCTTTTCTTTTCATAGGCGAGTGGTGCGAATTTATAAGTTGATAATCGTCAATGAGCACTTCACAAACTCACGGAACAACTGAGCGCTGAAGCCCCACCTCACCAAAATAGTTCTTAAACGCGCGGTGAATTTTTCACTACCTGAGAGTGACGTCACCGCTGAAACATCGCATTCTGCGAAATTCATCGAATGGCGTATTGTGTTTCTTCGAGATCTGCTCGGGAATTGGCCAAGCAAATCGCATCGGTGAATTTTTGTACGGTGGGTCCCACCATCTACTGCCAAGTAGCGGCAACTGACAAACACGTTTAGGTGTTCACTAACTTAATTCCCGAAATCGCCAGGAAAATAGCTTACACGCACAAATACATCCTATCAAAAACCAAAATTGGTAAAAGGAACCGCCAAGTTCAAAATGGTTCGACCCTTCAAATGAGTGATATTACATAACACACCAAAACATTCGCCAAGTTAATCGCCCCAAAGTAATAGTTCGGAGGTTAAATGAACACCATTACATTGCTACAATTGAATTGATGTGATGTTTGTTGCTTAACTTGGCGCGACACACTAGCGTGTGTCTAGATAAATTTCAGTACAGTCCTTTGCCACGAATCTATTAAATTTATCCAAACCCTGGTTATCTGCCCCACTGTAGACGATGAGTGGACAATTCAGCTAGCGAAATCCAAGCCGATAACCCACCATCATTTTGTTGTGTTAACTAAGGGAGCTGAACCCAAACCGTGTTATCTGTAGACGACGGGAGGGAACAATTTACCTGCAGAAATCAAAGCGGAAAATCCAGGATCTTTGACATACCACAATCGACAAGAGCGCGAGACACCCGCACTGGGTCCTTCCCGAAAACCCTGGGGGCTGGCTGAGGCCAAATCGAACCGGGATGTCCCGGACAGTAGACGGTCGTCCTGTACCCATCAGTCCACCTGAACCCCGATGATCATTTTTGTTAGTTTGGTTAGTTTGCTTTTTTAGGGAGCACGAAACCAATTATGCATAGTAATTTTCTTTACTGTTGTATTATTGGTTGAGTGCTCCGTAAAAAGCAAACTAACCAAACTTACAAAAATGTATCATGGGGGTTCAGGTGAAGTGACGGCAGCACGTCATTGTTTTTGCAATGAACACGACAACTTTAAGACGTTACGACCGTTTCGCCGAATTTAAATTAGTGTCTTAATTTTCGGCAAAGCTGGAATTCCCGTTTCGCCGAATAACGTTTATCGCACTTGCTGCGGCTAAACATATTACAAACAAAAACGTCAAGTGTGTCGTAAAAAAGGGGGTTATATGATTGAAGTTTCATTTTACTTGTTAAAATGTACACGGATAAAAATTGGTGATTTTTAATTGAAATAATCAAATGTACAATTCAGAAAATTGCATCTGTTTAAGTGCTGTTGTGCTTTACGGA
>JAHWFP010199142.1:33937-49917 GCA_023313725.1 Lithobius niger | reverse complement strand
TAAGCGTTTTTTAATACTAATATCCCTTATTTTTTTTCTTGTTTTAGCAAGAATAACACAGCAAAGAACACTGTAATCACCTTAAAATAACTGTTATAAGAGAGTCTTTTCCATGGCTGATTCGTTTTATACTGCTAAGAGTGACTTTTGCACCCAATTTCATGTTGCCCATATTGTTTTCTCTATAAGAATTTGTTGCCCAAACCCCTAGGAGGCATCACGGGGACGTTCTGGGGTGGGAGGGGGGGGGGCACTGAAGGCACTTGGGGGTATTTCATAGGGTTCCATGGCTGGTTCGATTTTTACTGTTAAGAAAGACTTGTGCACCAAATTTATGTTTTCTGCAAAATTTCTACAAAAATTTGTTACTCCAATTAATTATTTCTGCCCAATGCTCTACAATAATAATTGCTCTGCTGATGAGAATACTGCAGTCGTATCAAAATCGTGTTCAAAAGGTCCTGGTCGGTGTTAATACCTATATTTTAAGCTATACAAATTGAAAATCGGTTCATTGGTTCGATCTCTAGGTAAGGGCAAAATTTCTAGCCCATTTGACTTTCCGTGTCAAGAATATTGTAGTTACATTAAAATAGCATGCGAAAGACCCTATGCCTTGTCCATACCTACGTTTTAAGCTATAGAAGTCTAAAATCGGTTCAGTGGTTCGCCCTCCAAGTGAGGGCAAAGAGTACATTAATGATTTCTGCCCAGTGCTCTGCAATAATAATGGCTCTGTCGACTAGAATACTGTAGTCACATCAAAATCGGGTTCAAAAGGCCCTGGTCGGTGTTAATACCTACATTTTAAGCTATACAAATTAAAAATCGGTCCATTGGTTCGATCTCTAGATGACAGCAAAAGTTTTAGCCCATTTGGCTTTCCGTGTCAAGAATACTGTAGTCACATTAAGATAGCCTGCGAAAGGCCATAGGCCTTGTCCATACCTACGTTTTAAGCTATAGAACTTGAAAATCGGTTCAGTGGTTCGGTCTCCAGGTAAGGGCAAAGAGTCCCAACAACAACAACAAGAACAACAACAAGAACAACAAGAAATGGCCATGCTGAGGACGCCGAACGGTTTGATTGTTGTCATTAAAATTTGTAATGCAGTGAAATAGTTACGACACGACCCCAAATACCGAATTTCGTTGATCTATGTCAATTCTGGCCGAAACTGTAGGAGCTCAAAGTTTGACGTTTAACATGGAAGTTCATGCTGAGGCTTGCAAAGAACCGCTACTGCGGTCCTTGATGAAGGGGTGTATCTTTTTGAAATCCCTTTTGAACTTTTTGAATTGATAGTAATTGAACTTTTGAACTCTAGTATTCAATCCTTTTTAACCCCTCCGTATCAGTTCTCAATAAACTACCCAGACATATATCCCACCCCCTTTAAAAAGGATAACGGACAAAGTATCAACTTTGCCCAGGCATTAGCCCCCCCCCGGGGCCGGGGTGCGGAATATACCCCCCCACATAAACTTTTCACAATATTACAAAGCAATAATATTGTTTTTATTTACCGAAATTTACGTAACCTGCCTTTTTTTAGCATTCCCTTCCTATTGTTCTTTGTTGCCCCTAGAGAAAGTTTGTTGGTTTCCCTGCCGGTCTCGTAGCCTTCCCTTCTGCGCATGTGTGCGGACCTCCTATAAATAGCGCTGGTCCGGGACCTTGCTTAATCTTTCCACGTGGTCGCTCGTTTGTAGCTCCCCTAGGATTGGGTTCTTCGACACCCGAAATACTTCAGCGCTCCTCAGCCTACCATTAGCCACTTCTCGTCTACTTCTTCGTCCTCCTGAGAGTACTACTTGACTACCGGGACTATTCACCACGGACGCTTCGGTTCTCTTAACGGATGCTCCTTTTCGGACCTGCCTTCTGGCATGTCTCTTCCCTCCGCGTCCTCGTTCGCAATATACCGGAATTGCTTGTTTGGCTCTCCATCGTCCAGAGACTTTCCGCTCTTCCGAACCTACACTTATATGGATTCCTCATCCTCGTCCTCCTCGGCCAAAACTTGTCCTTATCAACCGTGCCTTGTCCTCATCAGCCGCATCTCGTCCTCTTCCGTAGCATAGCCTATCTTCTCCCTCCGCAGTCTCGTCCTCGTCTGCACCAGAATGGCATGCCTGGCTCTCTGTCGTCCAGAGGCCTTCTGGCATTTCTGCACCTACGCTTATACGGGTTACTCGTCCTGTTAGCTGCACCTCGTCTTCTTCGGCCTTGGCTCATCCTAATCGGCTGTACCTCATCCTCATTGGCTTCACCTCATCCTCATCGGCCGCATCTCGTCCTCAACAGTCGCACTTCGTCTGGGCTCTGTAGATGCTCCCCCCCCCCCCTCTCCACAGTCCAGGCCTTTCTTGTGCCCCTGTGGACGTATCCTTCTCCATAAAGACCTTCACTTGGGCTCTGTTCACCAAAGGTCTTGCGGGCTGTCTGGCTCCGTCGTACAGTTCGTCCGTATTTTACAGAACTTGGCTACCGGCCACTTCTATACTTCGACCATTTGTTGCAGCACCTTCACACCACCCATCCACCGGACGTATTAAATACGGACCCGCTTCGTCGGACAGACCGTCCGCTTCTTCCAAAGCCTTGTCCACGTCCATTTCTGCAGTTTACTTCCATTGTTGCAGCCGCTCCGCACACCCATCCGGCCATCTGCCTTGCGTACGCCAAGTGTGGTGGGAACAGATACCAACACTCCAACAGTCTGGACTACAACAGTCCCTTTTCGTGTCATTGCTCGAGGACGACGCTCAGCAATGGCCGCTGTGTCTCCTGTCCCATGTAGTGACTATGCCTTCTTCCACTTCGAGACAGGTCTACCTGGCCTCTTTCGACATCCTGCCTTATTATTACAGGATACTACTAGAAAGTGGACGCCACTGGTTGTCACTAGGCCAACCGACCTTCTCGTCCGCCCTTACTGGTCCCCTAGAATGATATCAAAACTGGCCTGCACTCCACTCTGGCTGACAACTGCTCTGTTCTGGACTTGATAACGATCCACCGGCTGCTTATCCTTCTTTCTTATGTTTCTGTGTTATTTGAATAAAATGATGTCCAACATAAAACAAACCAAAATCTGGGAAAATAACAGCAAACACACATGACGAGGGCATCTAAACTAAACGGACGGACCTATCTACAGTACAATGTTTGTACATGCGCACTTGCTTCAATGCAATGCTGCATCCGTTATAATCTGGACACTCCGGCTCTTCGACGTCCGCACCTCAACGGGGTAATTGCTCCGCATGTTCACGTTCACTGCCGACCACTTCTTGCTCACCTTGTATAGGCTTAGCCATCACCAAAGTCCGGAGAATCTCACCCCCGTCCTTCTGAACGCCCTTTATATAGCAACCGTCCTTCGTCCTGGTTGGTTTACATCTCTTAATAGTTGCGGCAACCGCAACAACCACTTTGCATGCTTGCCTGACTGCTTAGTATTTTGGCCAAAGCCAATTTCAAGTTCAATTTATTCATCCAGAGCCGAAGCCGACTCTGTACTTGACAATGCCTGTACTTATGATTGTTGCTACTTCCGTACTTTCATTATCAAAACATTGTCTTTCCTCGCAACAACAATCGCCCCTTCTTGATGTATTGTTCCCACCCCCTACTCTCGTTTTTCCTCTTTCGCGCTTGCTGTTCCCTCTCTGCTCCTAATAACCATGGAGAAGGCACGGCTGTGAATTTCTCTCATCTCAATGAAAAACAAGATGGCTACCGTCTGCCATTTTCTACTGGCAGCCTAGACTGGAATAAGTCTGACGACCTTTACCTCACTGCCTTTGGCTCGCATCCCTGCTCTAACATACTGTAGTAGATCGATAGCTGCAGTGTCAAGGCTTGCACCAAATGTACTTTAGTGTTGGGGCCTTACATGTCGTGTTCTGTCATGTAAGCCTTACCTTGACTGACACATGTCTGAGTCCAGAAACGCAATACATTCCACGATGATGTGAAGGACAATTTAGCTGGAGAAATTCAAGCGGAAAACCCAATATCTTTGACATGTCCACATGGCCGGTTTTAACAATGGGAACTAATTTTTTGATCACAGGTCACGTGTTCCCAACGACCACAGCAATAGCATTACAATCTTTGCTGTTAGCGCATCTCCAATAGTGAAACCATGACGGAAATCGTGCCTTATTATGAGAATTGTGCATTTTTATGAGAATCGTGCATTCACACTGGAAAGGCGGTTTACTGTACAACGTTATTTCTAGTATAGTAGTTTCTGTGATGGATATTTTCCAGTTTTTCCAGACAATTGAACTTGGTTGATTATTATTCTTTATAATCATGAACCTACCCCAAAACAAAACTTGTTAAGGAATCTCGCCATACTTTTCGGACGTGTGAAGTCGTTATATCAAACGCCAAGCGCTTTCGCCAAGCTAATCCTACCGAGTAATAGTTCGAAGATTAAATGCTTACTGCGCAATTTTCAATTATTTCATTTAACGATTAAAGTCTTAGTCGGTGGGATTAACTTGGGGAAAGAACTTGGCGTTTGATATCACGACTTCACACGGCCGAAAGGCTTGGTGGGAATCCTTAACAAGTTTTGTTTTGGGGTAGACATCAGATATTTTTGGTTCAAATTGATGAAATCCATTTTTTTTAATGATTATTTTTTTTTATGATTAGTTTGGTATTGTTGCGTAATATAACAATGTTTAAAACGATGTAAAACAATAAATTTGATCGTTTAGAGGTCCTTAAACCCTGAACCATTCGACCAATTAGAAGAAGCCTTATGAAAAGGGAACATCTCCCGAGCCATACCTGTAAAATGACCTAAGAACCAACTTCATTCACCGCATGGAAGAATTTATTTTCGTGATACAAAAAAAGCGTTACTAGTAGTAAGTAGTAATTAGGCAAATATTAACGTTATTTACGTAGTTTTTTCAACAAGAAAACGTTAAGCTGTCACTATAGTGACTTTTACGTTGTTAGGCGACCAAAGTCTCCCGATCAAACAAGTCTCAGCCTTTTCTGTCACATTGTTATTTATGCTCAAACTACCTTAGCTGTGTCTAGTGGTCGCCTTGCTCATATCTACACACACGCCAGTGTGTCGCGCCAAGTTAGGCAACAAACATCAATTCAATTGTCTAGGACGTAAACCATTGTAGCGCGACGACATAGCGTCAGTTTCTAATATCCTAAGGCATACTTGGGCGCATTTCAGGTACTTGGGGAAAAACATTGCCGCATAAAAGCTTAAATTGTGGTAAAATGGAAAGCAATGTCCTACCTGACAAAAATTAACTCGTGAACGAATGTCATCTAAGCATCTTTAAATGAAAAATCTTACCCTCAATAACGTTGGAAATGTGTTACTAGCTAGCTAGCTACTAGCTGCTTCTAGTCCGCTCATCCCCGTGTTAATTTCCGTAAGGTGATTATTCATCGATACCGAGATAACGGGAAGGCTTCTAGCTATGAAACTGGACGAATGGTAGCAGTACGATACGAACTGCATACCTTTTCTGGTTTACAGCCTGGGGGTGGAACGGGAAGAGCGTGGGAAGGCGCGTAAGTACGAAAGTATTCTTATTACCGTTGTTAGTATTGTCGGCATCGTCTCTCATTGGACGGCCAAAGTTCGGATAACGACAACATGTATACTGACGTGCGTATCGTCACAATACTAAACAAAATTGTGTCTACGTCCAATTTGCGAAAAAACAAACAAAAGGTGAAAATAAAGCCAAAAACTGGTAAAGAGGTCACCAAGTTGAGACTGGTTCGGCCTCCAAAAGAGTGATATGAACTATATAAAAAAAATTAAACCAAAATTAAAACAAAACCAAAAACCGATAGCGTGGCGAAAAGTTGAGAATGGTTCGGCCTCTGAAGGAGTGATGCGAAATTAAAATACTAGGCAAAATGGCTACATAGTTAACCTGGCGCATTATTACAAATCTGTAGGTTAGATGAGTTGAGTCTAATACAAAATTTTAAAAAAGAACTGATATCATATCAAAAACCAAAACTGGTAAAAGGGACCACCAAATTCCGAATGGTTCGGGCCTTTAAAGGATTGAAATCAACACACCAAAATATTCGCCAACTTAATCGCACTGAATAATACTTTAGACGTTAAATAATAACTTGAACATTGCTACCGAAAGTAGCAATGTTCTAGTTTTCAATTAATCGTGAAACTATATGTCGGTACGATTAACTTGGTGAATGTTTTGGTGTGTTGATATCACTCGTTTGAAGGGCCGAACCATTCGGAACTTGGCGGTCCCTTTTACCAGTTTTTGTTTTTGATATGACATACTATTTATCTGTATTCGTGTTAACGTTTATCATCTTGGAGGGCGATACATTAGCGTGTGACTTGATGAACGTCTGAACAACGCTGGATGAACATATAGCTGGGTTTCGGTCGTAACCCGATGGAAGTCGCTTACGTTCCTAATCAAACTTGTTGACAAAGAATTCTGCATGGATTAAGAAATATTTTCTGTATATGAATGTGTGCTGAGGATAATACAATAAATATTTGAATATCATTGTGAATGAAACTAAAGTTACGTGAATGAATTTTTATAATGAGCAATTCATGAATAAATGAGTTTTAACACTTTTTCTTTTTTGTTTTTGGTTGCAGGTGCAAGGACGGAAAACCAATAATACCACCAACGCCACCAACGCCACAACGCAATATGGGATAGGAAGAACATCTTGCACACCGATCATGATAGTTTTAAGACTACAATCATGTAACTACCGTGTGTAACAGTTTTACAAATGAATAAAAAGGAAAGCAGGAAATCACTTCACATTTTTTATTATTGTGCTACTCGTACAATTATAACGAAAAACAAATACTCCCATTTCAAAACTTTCATATTATACCAGGCACAGAATAAAGTTTGGTTTTCGGTCAATTTCCACTGCCAAAGAATAGAAGAACACCATGCTTTTTATTATTTATTTTTCCTCGAGTTTTTTTAGTTGGCTTTTAATGGACTACAAATTTCCAAATCTTTTCCTTAAAAGGCTACAAATGATTGTATCTCCGCAGACTTTCTTTTTGGGTCCGTTTTGTCATTGTTTCCCGAGTGGCGCAGTGAAGGGGATGCACACCCTTATCCACCCCTTAACTTGATACCTCATAGCTTGAGAAGTTCTTAGGAAAGATTGTTGGTAAATTGGTAAATGGAGCAAACAAAGTGAAGAGTCCAAGCGATGATGGGGTTCAGCAAACGCATTAAAAATGGATGGAAATGTGAGTTCTCACATATTGCTCACGTCATTTCATCACGTCACGTCATTGGACACCTGCATCAACTTGTTGGTGAATACTGTTACCACTGGGGTCGTAATCCACGTCGAGTTCAATATTGGCAGAAAATAATTATATGTTCATTCTTATGAGTAACAATACTTAAATTACATACTCAAATATTACTAACTAAGTTCCCCGACGTGTAGCAGCCGATTCCATGAAATTCCATCAACTCATTTATTATGTCACTCATTGCCGTAATTTCACTTCACAGCTATACCCATGTGTTTTTCTATTTTCCTGATTTCTGCATTATGGTTATTAACCAATTCTTACTAAAAAAAAAAAAAAAGGAAAAAGTTACCTAACTCCGGCCGACACTGTAAAATGAAAAAAAAAATATTAGTGTATCTAAACACTATAGGGAAGAACTATTGTTTGTGAGGTGATTCCACAAATACTGGCTTGTACAGTGTGGAGTGTCAAAGAATGTAGCACTTTATAACAAACAAAATAAATCGCTAAAACCAAGCTGTAGTATTTGTTTGTTAACGAAACAGCAGTTAGAGTAGAGCTTGTTGTTCTTATTGAATAAGGGCGCGTTATGCAGCGACTCGCCTTTGCATTCTCGCAGCTAGAACTTAATCCCGATGGCAAAGGTGACATTGCCATGGTAACAACGCTAAATGGATTAGCTAAATCCGACATCGTTTGAGTAAATACTTGCAGTCTTATAATTCGTGCCAATAATATAAAGAATTCCTCATGACGAAACAATTTTCCCAAACGCTTCTGAACTCACGTTATTTGCTGTTTTCGTTGCGAGGCGGCAGACATAAAAGCGCCGCCATGTTGGAATTTGAGGTGATTTCTAGCTTCTAGCTGCGAGAATGCAAAAGCGAGTGGCTGCGTAAACGTGCCCTAAGTGAGTTTAGCGAGTTTGTCCGTTATCTGCGTAGTTCTACAGTTACGGCAAGACACATACACCGATTTTATGAAATGTACACTGAATATTCTTTAAAATACGGTAGAATGAAGTATGTAATTTATTTTTCACCAGTTAATAAAAATTCCAAATAGCTTAAAAAAAACTGTTTTTGGCGTATCAGATTGAGCACAATAGTTACGATTATCCAGAGTAACACATGCTACAAGAAAGTTCCTACTCACTTGTTGTGAAAATTCAAGATGGCGACCTGAATTTCTTATCCAAGATTTGTAAAATCCAAGATGGCACTGAAAACTGCGTCCAAAAACACGATCTGAGCTTGTAACTACACTAAACATTCATCAGACACCAGAAACTGGTTACGAATAATACTCCTCATAAAATTTCGTCAAAAATGGTCCTTTTTGAAATTTTTTGGGCAAATACCAAATGGTGGCCTAATACGGTGTTCAAAGAAATTTACAAGCAAAAAATAAAAAATAAAATTTGGTAGCCTTTAGAATATTCTTTAAAAAATGGTTGAATGATTTACAAGATTATTTTATGAAAGAAAGACACATGAAAGAACTCAGTAAGACCACACATGCATTTTTTAGCATATATGTATAAGTATTCTCCCATTAGTTCCCACGTTAACGAGGACAAGTGATTGTTTCAAGGTCACCGGTAATGCAGGAATAGGTTGCAAAATAACAATAGTCTGTAACTCGGGCAAGAGATTTACCTCTTGCCCCAAAAAAGGTGAAAAATTTCTTTGCCAGTAAACATTTGTAAGCTTTATACTGTACAAAAATACTACATGTAAAAGTGGAATAACATTCTCTTGAGAAAAGAACATAATGTACGACTTTAGAAAACCATGCTTTGCTGATGTCTTTCTTTGTCCTACATAATTTTAACAGTACAGCACCGCTGTTTTTGATTTAGCATCAACGGGTAGCTGACGGAAAAAATTCCAACCCTACTACGTTTAGAAACCACTTTAGTATATGACAACCTTATCATACTCCTTTTCTAAATAAAAAAGTCAACACGGACGGATGAGGAAATAGGTATGTAGCCAAAGCGTGAGGACTCGATCCATTGACCTCTTGGTCTGAAAGTATAGGAGCTGCCCCCATTCTGCCACAGGCTATTTCCTTTTCTCGTTGAAGGCCGTTATTGCGGATCGTGAGACAGCGTTATTTTGATTACTCCCCCAAAGTGTGGCATAATGAAAGAAAGACTGACGGAATGAATTAGGTCTTTTAAGTATCTTTAATTCCTCATTTTTCCAAATGCGCCTTCAAAGATGCGTCATTCTCTCTCCCCGTCTCAAATGTTCATAAGGTGAAAAAAACAATGCTATAGTGCGAACCCGTACACATCTAGTGGCGTATCGGCCGTCATCAGAAATTCATAGACATTCATAGATCGAATCCAAGTCAGCTTTGGAGAATCCGGATTAGGCCTAAACAAGATGGCCACTAACGGCAGGAAAAGGCCATACGTCCTTTACAGTAGAGAAAAAGCTGTTAAAGAAGAAATAATTCAGGGGAAAGATGTAAACAGGGTGATGTTACACAAATGATACGAAAGTATAATGTATTGTTAAAAGGATAATTCAATAATTTTTTTTTTATTTGGGCCTGGGGCCTACGCCATGCGCCCTCCCTAAACCATGCGCAATGGCTGTTTGCTGTGACGTCACCATGAGTTAGCCAATGACGAAGGAGAACAACGGCTGTTTGGCCGTCTGATTGGACTAGCCCAGTCACGTGATATGCACGTTACAGCAAACAGCCATGGCGTGTGGTATAAGTAAAGGTTAATGCCCGAAAACCGCGGGGCATTCGGAAACAATGCATGAACGGTTGCATGAACGGTGATGGGGCATTCGGACTCGAGCAGCAATGCGGAAACAATGTCTTCTTACACGACGTCCCAAGATTTCTCTGTTGCAGGACTTTGGTGGGATTATTTCTCATTTCCAGCAACAATGTTCTGGACACGACAATTTTTTAATAGAAGTTGTCTGAAGGGGCTGTTCGTCGTTGAGTTTTCGCTGATTGAACGGTGAAGGGGTACTTCGGAATCGGGCCAAAATCAAGTTTCATTGCGGCGCTTAAGTAAAATTAATAGTTACGTACACGCCGCCATCTAGTGTATCTTAGTTATTGTAGTAGGCTATCTGTAAAGTGCCCATACTAATGGTAGGCCTATCATGAAGGGGGAACAATAAATACAAATAAATACGGCATCCTGCCGTATAAATATTACTATAAATTCGCCTCTGCTAATGTGACAGTGACGAAAATCTAGCCAGTGGTAGGCTAGCTGTTAGTATTATTTGAATTGAAATGTTTCAACACTTTTTGCAGATAAGATAAAGTAACAGCCAGTTTCATGCACAAATAAAACCACACTACGTTTCGGGAGGACAACCTCCCGTCTTCAGGTAAAAATAAACATTTTAAAAATTCATGGCAGTATCGAGTCACCAAGTCTATAAAAACAAACCATTCAGGCATGGTCAAGGCCTAAAACATTAAAAATATTAAATATATAAAACATACCAAATAATACACCATGTTATTAGATGGGCGCCCGGAAGTAGAGTGGTAACTGGAGGCAGTGATGTCACGTGGTTCAGAATACTTTAACCTGGTCCAAATTAAATAGGGTGGTTAGTCAGAGGCCTTCTTCTAGAATTTGTTGAATTTGTTAAGTTGTAGGTTGTTGATGACTGGAAAATATTTTTTTAGATATTAGCTTTCTGGAATTAAATGATTGTAAACAGGAGGTACATGAGTAAGGATAATAAGTGATTCAATGTTTATTCTTGCCACTCTACTTCCGGGTGCCCATCTAATAACGTGGTGTATCACTTGGTATGTTTTATATTTTTTATATTTTTAATGTTTTAGGCCTTGACCATCCCTGAATGGTTTGTTTTTATACACTCGGTGACTCAAGAGATACTGCCATGAATTTTTAAAATGTTTATTTTTACCTGAAGACGGGAGGTTGTCCTCCCGAAACGTAGTGTGGTTTTATTTGTGCACGATACTGGCTGTCACTATATCTTATTATTATTTGAAAGTACATGTTATTGACTGGCAGTGGCGTAACTAACGGGTGGGGCGGGGGTAGGGGGGGGGGGAAGGGGTTTTCCAAGAAAGATCTTCAAAAAAAATTATTTATGCATATAAATGCCTGCACTAATCGTAGGCCTTTCGTATGGCTGTCAATATAGTTTCATTTTTATCTACAGAAAGTGACGAAGATGTGCCTATTTCTTTGCAGTGTATAACTACAAATAAAAATTTGAAATCAAAGTAAAGTAGAGCAGTAGCAATACAGCTGCAAAGATATATTTTAATGTTTTGTTGATATTTCAATGATTTCAAAAGTGCGGGCCAACAACTTAAGTAGTTATTGGCCCGCAGTTTTCAAAAAAAGCATTGTTATATCATTGTTGCTTCCTGGCCAATAACCCGGAAGCATTAAGTAGCATTAAGTAGGCTAGCATGAGCGCATAGGTATATGTAGACCTTTATAGCTCAATAAACAAATCTAATCAAATAACTCGGAAAGCGGGTATTCAGTATCAAGGACCACGCTAGTGGTCCGCCCGCCAAGTTCAATAAATGTCACACTTCATTGTAACTTCATTGTAAGAAAGTCATTGTTTAACTCCTCCATTGTTGTTGCATAGCAACTAGCTTTGGTACTTTATCTGAAACCAGAGCTGAGCGTATTTCACGATGGCGAGGATAAATACCTATGCGGAGAAACAGCTTGAAAATTGTTGGAAATGGGTAATCTTTGTGCCCTGACAAGCAATAGTGTTGTATTTCAATCAAGTGCACAAATTGTATCAATGTGATAAAAGTGCGTGCAGATCGTTGATTTCAGCTGACTACTATGAACTGACTACTGACTACCGACTACTAATTCCGCTCGTATAAAATAAATCATGCGACAGATATGAATGAAATTTGGTATTCAGCACTCTTTAACTCCAATACGTGCCTTTTAAGGTTTGACGTTTGGGGAGGCATTAACTAAGAAAATTGCAAACTTTTGTAATGCTATTTTTCTGTATGTTGGGGAAACGCCACTGGTGATCAAAATAAGCATATTACTCCTTGATTGATTTTATTTTATTGTTTGTAACCCAACTGACGATTGTCTCTCACACTATTATTAACGCGTTTTGACGCGATTTTTTTTTCTTCTATCTTCGCTTTTTGAAGTGAGCAGTCGATGTTGGTTCACACTCTGGACTGTACAAGAAAAACAATATGGTTGATAGCCGCCATTTTGTGTTAGCATAGGCTCAACTCTGAATTGCCCTGGAGTTCGGACAAGGAGAACATGGAAGTCAGTTTACCTTTAAAGTAGATGTACTCTCTTTGGAAGCCGTATAATTTGTTTTCCCTTCCGACCCTTATACAGTCGAATAATAAACAATTTTTACGACGAGGAGCCTGAACCAAAAGGTAAATGTCGTACCAGACTATACCATACGAAGTCGTATCCAAGTAAACTTGGCGTAGTAATTTAAGCCCACTCAACTTTAGTGTGAGAGACAAATGCCAGTTGACACCAAGGAACCTCCCCACAGTAACTGAAAATCTTGACAGAGTGGAATTTCCGAGGAATAAAGTCAAACATCCAAGCCATTTCTCTTTTGTCTATACAAGCACAAAAACGATAAAAATTGACTAAAAAAAGGCTAATCGTTAAGTGCTGAATAATGCCGTAAAAAATCTACACAAATTAAATCCCTCACTTTTCCAGTCTAACACAGAAATTCTACCAAAATTGTCAATCTAAAAGTAATAGTGGTAGTAGATTTAGTAAGCAAATTAGCACTAACGGAGCTAACGCATTGAAAAGAAGAAAAAGTATATACAGGCGTAATTTGCATTTTAGGCATTATTCGGAGACATTATAGGCACGGAAGGAATGCGTCATACAACCCGGTATAACATTTCAATGATGGTTTGGTATGGCTGCATATACTTAGTCGAAAGCTATGTAGGCTTCTTGACTGGCAATGATATGAAGCCTGGCAAGAAGTGATCTGTAACTTCACTTGGACTAGAAAAATTTTTAAAAAATACAGAAAAACAGCGCCGAGCTTTTTTCCATCGATTTGTTGTGTAACTTTGTTGTATAAATTACACTTACGATTTTTTTATTAACAATACAGGAATTTGCAGCCAACCCCCCCCCCCCCTCCCCAATCCATCCCGTCCCCAGAACGGCCAGCTGAAAATTGTTTCTATTACCTGGCAGAAACATACCTTACCTTTGAATTTTTGCATTCTTTTCCCGAAAGCTGCTACTTCCTGGAGATTTTTAAAAGTTGTCGAGAGTTGCGTAACCCGATGTGCGCATGCACGTCCGCTGCCCATCTATAAAAGCGACCAGACGCGTTGGCCTGCCATATTTTTTACCCCTGTCAGTTGGTGACTCAAGAGAGGAGGTAGGGAAGGTTCAGGTAATATATATGTTTCCTCCAGGCAATAGAAACAATTTTAAGCCGGCCGTTCTGGGGGGCTGCATGGCAAAATACCGTTTCTAGTTGACGTTCGGATGTACATTGCCTGTGAATTTTTGCATTAACACTTGACCTCGTCATAAATGGAGGTAGGCTCCACCTGACGGATTCCCTAGGGTTACGAGCTGGCAGAAAAAAAGGCGAAGAGTGACCGTACACGGTGCACGCTGGAAGAAAAAAAGATGACAAGCCGATGCGGCTGGTCGCTTTTTAGAAGGGTCGCGCACACGCATGTGGAGACCGGGTCATGCAGCTGGATGGCTCTAGATAACTTTAAAACCTCCAGGAAGAAGCATCCTCCATGAAAAGAATGAAATAATTCACTGGTAATGTGGGTTTCCGAACGGAATCTAGAAAAAAAATTACCCATTTTCTTTTCCTTGTTTACCGATGTAACCATTATAAATAATAATTATGAATAGTAAACGTCGCTTCTCAATCGGTAGTGGTTTAGAATTAGCCTTCAAGTCAAAATCCATTTTTCTTTTAAATTTGGTTTTCGGCCGCCATTTTTAACAGCGTGAGTAGAAACTTTAAAGAAGAAAATAGAATTCTCAATTTTTTTCGTTACTTGTATGCTACGTTCTTAATTAGACGAATGGTTTAGAAATTACAAGCCAAGAACAGTTTTAATCATTGTAAAATTTTCATGAACTTGAATGGAACATTTTTTTAAATAAACATTTAATCATGAATTTAGTTCTGAAAGTTTTGTTTTCATTCTCACGCAGTCACAAGCAAAAACAGTTTATTCAAATGTTTGTTTTGGTCGCGATTTGAAGTTCCGCATAATTGTGTGAAACATCACTGGGTGTTAGTTCAAAAACTACTACCAAAGTTGATACAAATCGGAACAAGCGTTTGTCCTTAATCGCAACACAAGCCTTGATCGCAGACAATTCAAAATGCCATATAGCAATTAAAAGATACTTACCACTTTTCCCTTGGTATAGCTACGAAGTGATTGTGAAGAGCTAAACATTGGTCTGCAATTTATATCTGAATTTTCCTTTACAGTTAATCCACTTAAATTCTGTCAGATGTTTGTCAGCAGTGCAAATCTGTTGGATGGAGTTAAATTCTTATCATTAAACGCTTGATTATTAGGCATCTTTCACACCAGTTATTATTTTAATTTCTTGTAAATTGCTAACCGGTCTTCAATAAGACTTACTCATCGTCAGCCATAAGGCAAACTCGCATGTGTAATGTAATTGGAGACGAAGAAGTTGTTATGAGTTTTCGGTCTTTATCTCACAACATAAATCGCAAATCTGCATCAGAAATTTTGGTTTTACACAAACTTTGCCTAGGACCTTGTACGAAGAATATTTATTCATCAGCAACAACCATCAGCATTTAATTGTACCGATTACCGGACGTTGTCGTTGTCTCGCCCTACGCCATAGCATGGAACGCTTTAGGGCTATGGGTAAATATAATTACGGGGTAATGCCTAGTAGTATTTATAGTTTTATGTCCTTCCTAATCATCGCTGTTGTTATTGTATTCGGAGGATTTATTTGAGCGTGGGACAGGTGACCAATGTAATACAATCCGATGGGTTCTCATCTCACCCACGCCAATATTATTCAGCAGTTGTGCCTATAGTGGTACCCCATGTGCATGTGGAACAGCAGCATTGAACTTGGCTTCTGGCCTTTATTTCTTTATGTGCAGCCATTGATTAAATAAATGACGGGTTATGAGCTAATCCTGTTAGGATATAAAATTGATAAAAGAATCAAGTCTTCAATACATTGGACCTCATTCGCATTTTTTGTGTTTGGAAGCGTAATCTTTTAAAAAACGAATTTCTTGGAGCGTCATCGCAATCTGTTTGTGTTGATAAATCAGCTCGATTTTGAACATATCTAGACTTTTTTGAAAGACAGAGAAATATAGTAAAGGGAGGAACAAACCAAACAGCTAAATTTTGGATATCTTTAGACGTTTTTGAAAAAAAAATAACTTTAATAAAGGGAGGTAGAAACCAAACAGCTCAATTTAGAACATTCCTAGACGTTTTTGTAAGACAAAGAAGTCTAGTAAAGGGAGGGACAAACTAATCAGTTCAATTTTGAACATCCCTAGACGTTTTTGCAAGACAAAGAAGTCTAGTAAAGGGAGGGACAAACTAATCAGCTCAATTTTGAACATCCCTAGACGTTTTTGCAAGACAAAGAAGTCTAGTAAAGGGAGG
>JAHWFP010199142.1:20595-33927 GCA_023313725.1 Lithobius niger | reverse complement strand
TAATCAGCTCAATTTTGAACATCCCTAGACGTTTTTGCAAGACAAAGAAGTGTAGTAAAGGGAGGGACAAACTAATCAGCTCAATTTTGAACATCTCTAGACGTTTTTGTAAGACAAAGAAGGCTAGTAAAGGGAGGGACAAACTAATCAGTTCAATTTTGAACAGCCCTAGACGTTTTTTGCAAGACAAAGAAGTCTAGTAAAGGAAGGGACAAAATAATCAGGTCAATTTTGAACACCCCAAGATGCTTTTGATAAACTAAGAAATCTAGTAACAGGATGGACAAGTGTTTTGTCCCACCCGTTACTAGACTTCTTTCTCTTTCAAAAACGTCTAGAGATGTTTAAAATAGAGCTGGTTTAACTACATGAGCAGTTTTGTGTAACATGATATAAGACACCAAGAAATTTGCCTTAAAAATTATTACACTCATAAATGCAGAAAGTTTGAAACCAGAGGATTCGATCCGGGCACTTCTGGTTACCGTAGGAGCCGATATAATATCCAGAATTGACAAGATTTTCTCCATAGTTGCTGAAGGATTTTGGTAGTCTCTCACACTACCCCTGATGGACTTTGCCAGGGTTCCCAATCAACACGTCGACCACGTCAGCTTACTCAGGCAACTGGGCTGAGCTCTGCCTCCACTCAGCCACAATGACCACCAACAAAGTGCTAAGAATGCAAATGTACTTCTTCCGATATAAAAGTGGTTAATGACTGAAATTTTCTATTTAGCTAATTACCAGAAATCAGTCGTTGCAGGACAACTGCTTCTTTGATTATATTGATTAATCTTATTAGTGCAGCGATTGTCCATTAAATGTTACTTATTGCATTTGGGTCTACCATAGAAAGTAAACTCATTTGGAATCTTCAAGTCATGACGATATTAATTTTGACAAGGGTTCTGATGTTGAAAATATTTGTAAAGCTCCTTAGGCCTACCACGTTCTTCTTCAACCAAAAATGACGTACTATTATTTAAGTAACTAAAAAGCACTCTTTAGCAGCCCAATTTTTCAAAACTATTTTTTTCGACAAAAAATAAAAAAAAAAGTGTTATGGTATATATTAAGAGCATAATGGAGTATTTTAGACCTCAAAACATAAAAACATCGATTAAAAAACTTACAAAAGCAACCGCAGCACATAAAAATGATGTAAATGCGTTACTGTATAACTAAACGTAAATGGATGAAAATAAATTAATAATGATTATTAATATTTAAAGCTAATACGACCCTTTAAAAATGAATGCCTACTAACGAAAAATATTAGAATCTACCATGGTGCTGTGCTTGCTTTCAAATGTTTTAAAAGAAATAAGTATGATCTAACCCTATGTAAAATGACACGAGAAAATTAGGTCTAGCTGTAAAGGTTTAAAGCGATAATGCACGTAATTGGAGCAACGGTAGATTCTCTAAAATAACCCTTTTGAAACCCAAAATGTAAAATCAATATAACAGTTTATACAACAAGAGTAGGCCTGGTTGTTTCAGTATATTTATTTTGTAATATTTCATGCATGACATTTAAGCAAGATTACAACAGTGTTGGGAGTTACCGTAGGCTGGATAACAAAATTAATGCCATACTCCATTTCAGTTTCCGTCTTGACCACACTGGTACTGCGAGTCGTTTTCGGTTTCGAATTCCAAAATGTTTTGGTCCATTTTACCGAAGCATGCTATCTGACTTTTCGTTCCAGCCAGAAAGGAAGCGCTCACCAGCATTAGCATCAGTTATGAAGTAATCAGAAGTATGGCTGTTACCAAATCCACTTCTTTTTCCAAAACGCATGGGTGTTCGGCTCATACAACGACTGCACTTGTCCCATAGCTGATGTCGACTACAGAGGAACCAACATCTTGGACGTTTGGTTGTTGCTGTTGTTGCCACTGGGACCAATTCTACCATCAGCAAAAGAAATCCAATTGCCCAAAAAAGGTTTAGCTGCGACGATGTAGCCATACTGTTGAATGTCTAGAAGTATAAAAGGAAAAACTTCACAGACAGTATAAAAGTTAAATAAAAACACACAAATCGCTATTCATTATATAAGAGTAAAGAAAACACCATAGCACAACAGCAAAAATCATGCTCAACGGTCACACCGTAGCACAACAGCAAAATTCGTGCTCAAAGGAAACACCAGAGTACAACAGCAAAAATCATGCTCAAAGGCAACACCGTAGCACATCAGAATAAATCACGCTCAAAGGCAACACCATAGCTCAACAGCAAAATTCATGATCAATGGAAACACCGTTGTACAACAGCAAAAATCATGCTCAAAGGTAACACCGTAGCACAACAGCAAAATTCATGCTCAAAGGAAACACCGTAGCACAGCAGCAAACATCATGCTCAAAGGAAACACTGTAGCACAACAGCAAAATTCATGCTCAAAGGCAACACCGTAGCACAACAGCAAAATTCATGCTCAAAGGAAACACCATAGCACAACAGCAAAATTAATGCTCTCCAAATAGTTAAGATTCGGTAATCTCTTATTATGGATGTATGTGTTTCAATTAGATGGTGTGACTGGGACTCGAAACAACGAACTGAAGATCACAACTCAAACGCTTCTATCATCTGAGCCATTTCTCCAAGCCCATAATAAAAAAATGTTCACTTTCCAAAACTTCGGCAAGTCTGTACTGCACCCAAAACACATTCCATAGCAATACAAGGAACACACAAGTAAGCCAATAATGCCTCATATTCTCCTAGCTGCTGTTGACTCTAAATTTTGATCCTGGACAATGGTTGGCTAAACCACCTATCGTCTGGTCGGCAGAAACCAACTGCCAACGCATTTGACTCATGCTGCACACGGCACTTTTCCATTGAGTAATTCCCTAAGTCCCCCATTGTCCTCTGGACGTATAAAATTATGTTGGATAGTGTGGGAGAACAGCTGTTTGGAGTATGGCCTAGCACGTCGTGATGCCAAACTAAGATAGGACTTGCACAGCGAACACTGGTCTGGTGACCTAATTGTATCTGGTCTGGTGACCTTTGTACCTGGTCTGGTGACCTTTGTACCTGGTCTGGTGACCTTTGTACCTGGTCTGGTGACCTAATTGTACCTGGTCTGGTGACCTAATTGTACCTGGTCTGGCGACCTAATTGTAACGGGTCTGGTGACCTAATTGTACCTGGTCTGGTGACCTAATTGTACCTGGTCTGGTGACCTACAAAAAACCTAATACCTCAACACATTCCAGCAACAGGCTTTGTCAATAAAATTGTTGTCAAATCAAATTTAGTCGGACAATCGTAGTTTGGATTTAATTTTCATTAAACTATTTGAAAAGGCGACATCTTTCCTATTGCAACGCGCGATCGTTAGGTTACAACTAGTGACTTCACATTTTCAAAGCCCACAATTTGATTAAATTATCCAATAATTGCAAAAACACTTTCGTTGCATATATAGTTTGCTTGTTATCACACGATTAAAAAACGAAGAAACAGTAGCGAATTAAAATTGACTCTTTCCATAAACGGACTAACACTTTTCAAAAGTAGAATCAGATAAGAATATGCGTACGTAAGTCGTAAATATATTAAAAAAAAACACTTAGCACAACGCACAGGATGAGATAAAAACACATTGGCAACTTATATTTTGGGACATAAAGCCAATTATGGTCCCATTAATCAAACGTAAAAAATAAATAAAACGGTGTGAAGCCTGCAGAGTTGAAAGCAGGAATGAGGGATACAGGAAGTTGACAGCAGGAACCAGACAAACAGGAAGTCGACAGCAGGAACCAGGCAAACAGGAAGTCGACAGCAGGAACCAGGCAAACCGGAAGTCGACAGCAGGAACCAGGCAAACAGGAAATTGACAGCAGGAACCAGGCAAACAGGAAGTCGACAGCAGGAACCAGGCAAACAGGAAGTTGACAGCAGGAACCAGGCAAACAGGAAATCGACAGCAGGAACCACGCAAATAGCAAGTCGACAGCAGGAACCAGGCAAACAGGAAGTTGACGGCAGGATTGCAAGTGGCTTTATGTCCCGAAACATAAGTTTTCAATGTGTTTCTTTTAGCTCTTTTGTGAATTGTGCCAAGTGTTCTTTTAATGCTCATGACTTTTCAAAAGCTCGGGCTGCTGCGTCACTTCTATTGATGGTTGATTTGTTTTGATATTATTTACAGAGCAAACATGGCCTAGTACACCATGAGCTCACTCAATAAAATATTAACTTACAACTAAAACTAAACGATTCCGGCTTAAACTACAACATACGCCTGTGGTAATCGTGTGATAACAAACAAACCACACAACAATCACTTCCACTAGAAGATATTGATAATGTAACCTGGCCGACAAAAATACTTCTACATTTTTTTAATCTGCTAAATTGAAAGCCCTTAAAATTCCAGCGACATAACGTAACTAAAAAAAGAGTAAGCGTGTTAAGTTTTGAACAATGCCGTAAGAAATCTACACAATATTAAATCCCCCACTTTCCAGTCCAACATAGAAATTCCTCCCAAATTGCCAATCTAAAACTAATAGTGGTAGTAGATTTAGTAAGCCAAATAAGTAAGACCTAATCGCACCTCTCGGCATGAGCCAGTTAGTGGATAAACCTACTCGGGGTGGAAATATTTTGGATCTTGTCCTTACTCACGACAACAGGTTGGTATTTGACCTTGAAGTTGGGGTCCACTTTGGAAATAGCGACCATAATATGGTACGTTTTTTTATTAAATCTTTCTCTTACTGGGTTGAGGCAATCTTGGCACCAAGCCCAGGCATGTGCCAAAGGGAAAGTCGATTTTCCTAACCTAAAGGAATCCCTTGCCAATGTAGCATGGGATGAGCTCATCTATGCAGTACATCCACATATTGAACAGGCCTGGAACTGCTTTTTGCAGATACTGTCAGGTCACATTGATCACTGCCGTAGTGACCCTCGGCCATTAAAAATTTGGCGTAAGGACGTACCGAGACATGTTGCTACGTAGACTCAAACTTAAACTTTGGCATAATTATAAATCTAACCAGTGTCCTGCAACTTTGTTAGCGTATAACACGGTTCGAAAAAATTATTCGATCTTGACAGAAACTTGGCTCAAGTCACAGGAAGTGGCGGCGATTCGCGAGGGAAGTCCATCATCACTGTTTAAACTGTATCGCAAACTGAACTCCTCATCACGCGCACTGCCACCTTTTAAAGTTGGAAACTCCTTCCTTACTAATAATAAGGAAAAAACGAAAATACTCAGTGACACTTTTGCCTCTAATTCAATTGTTGATGACGACGGAAACATAACACCTGAACGACAGCTATCTGACCAATCCATTGTATGCCCACAGGTTTCGTTCCCACCTAACAAGGTCTATCAAGCCATTAATTAACTCAAATCTAGTAAGTCCTGCGGACCTGATGGTCTTTCTGCTTTCCTATTCAAGGAGTTAGCTTGGGTTATTAGATACCCGCTTTCGAAGCTCTTTTCTTGTTCTTACACACAGGGTATGCTCCCTAATGTTTGGAGTACCGCACATGTGGTTCCGGTTTTCAAGAAGGGTTCCCCATCGGATCCACTTAACTACAGGCCAATTGCTTTGACGTGTGTGGCCTGTAAAATCATGGAATCAATAATACGTGATACTCTGCTTACTTTCTTAAACGTTAACTCAGTTATTACACAGGATCAGTTTGGGTTCCTTCCACGTAGGTCAGCTACTCATCAATTGCTGGCGGTCCTAGATCGATGGACCTGTGCACTTGATGAAGGTATCTTATCCGACGTAATTTACTTTGATTTTAAGAAGGCCTTTGAATCAGTAATCCATCGTAAATTACTTCTTAAAGTTGATGGCTGTGGTATTATGGGGGAGTTAAAAATCTGGCTGACTGCTTTCTTGGCAAATCGTACCCAGAGGGTACTCGTTGAGAATACGCCATCACCATGGGTACCAGTCCCTTGCGGTGTCCCACAGGGGTCAGTCTTGGGACCACTTCTCTTCCTTATTTATTTAAATGACTTGAAACTCTCGAGTGTATCTACATACGGTTTTAAGTTCGCTGATGATCTAAAACTTGGAGCTGAAAGCTTTTTATCAACTCGTTCCCCTGACCTGGAGGCACAGATCCGTTGCGTGGCTGAGTGGTCAATGGTCTGGCAACTCCCTCTCTCGATCCTGAAGTGCCACTCTTTCCGTGTCGGTAACCTCAACACTGGTTGTAGTTACTTTCTTGACCAATTGCAGCTTCCTGTGATGTCTGAGGTCCGGGATTTGGGGGTCGGGTTTTCCAGTAACTTGAAATCTTTTCTTCATTGTGCAAACGTCTGTGCAGCTGCTTACCAACGATCTGCCATTGTGAATAGGTGCTTTACGTCTGGAGACTGTTTGCCAAAGATCTGGGCCTTTAAGGTCTTTGTGCGCCCCCTCCTCGAGTACGCAACTCCTGTCTGGTCCCCCTTTCTGGCTAGAGACATTGAATTCATAGAGCGTGTTCAGCGCAAGTTTACGAAGGGTATAGCTGGCCTTCGTGACATTAGGTATGGGGAGCGTCGTACAAGGACGGGTCTTGAGCTGTTGGAATTGCGAAGAATGAGATTCGACCTAATTCTGACTTATAAAATTCTTCGTGGACTTATTTCCGTCGATCTGCCATTTTTTGACCTCGCGCGTAATCAAATTTGCACTCGGGGCCATAGTTGGAAACTTACTGTTCCCAAGTCGCGCTTGGATTGCCGGCTAAATTTTTTTTCGGTTAGGGTTGTCCCAATCTGGAATGCCCTGGGCGAAGAGACAGTAAGTGCAAGCTCTGTGTCCGTGTTTCGAAGACTGTTACATGCCGAAAGGTTAGATCACTTCCTGAAACGACCAACCGGGAGTAGTGCATAAAACCATCATAACAATAAACGTGTTGAAACCGTTCCCCCACAGGATCAGTACTAGAGGCCCAAAGCCTTCTTTTATCCTTCCACTAACTGTGGTAAATTGGTTATTATAATTATTATTATGATTATAATTGTACAATTTTTAGCACTGTTTATACTTTTTATTGTACAGCATCATTTTAGGCCTTTTAACACTTTTAATTTTTTTTTTTAAGTGATGACAAATCCCATTATCTGGGTGCTTTAGTTTTTAATATTCACTAGCATACAAATTTTACCACTGTTTATACTTTTTATTGTTCAGCATCATTTTGGGTCTTTTAACACTTTTCACAACCTTCCCATGTCCTGCACGTTTGGCGATGCCATCGGGGGCCTTTGAGTCCCTGGCAGGTCTAACCTTGGTGGTAAGGCATTCGTGTCCCCAAACCTCTTACCATCATCATTCCTTGGCCTTATTAAGTTCAATGTATTTACATGTAATTGTGGCTGGCTGTTAGTGACTCCCCAGTCCTTGCCAGACCCGTTGCTATCGCAACAAATTTTTTTATTATTTTTTATTTTTATTAAATAGCATTAATGGTGCTAACGCAGTAAAAAGAAGAAAAAGTATACGCAGGCTTAATTTTCATTCTAGGCATTATTCGAAGACATAGGCATGTAAGAATGCGTCCTACAACCTCGTCTAAAATTTCATTGGTTTGGATAGTTAGACAAAAGCAATTTAGGCTTCATACCTTGAAGTGATATGAAGCCTGGCAAGAAGCGATTTGCAACGTTCCCTTGGACTAGAAAATTATTTTAAAATGGAGAAAAATAGCGGTGAGCTTTTTTCTATTGATTTGTTGTGTAAATTTGTTGTGTACATTAGACTTATCAAAAATGAAAAAAAAATCCGATTTTCTTTTCCCTTCCGATGTAACCATTATAACTAACCCATAACTGCCTAGATACGAACGTACGCCTTCAACGCATAACAGCGAAAAACTAAGTCCCCGCACTAGCTGTGTGAGGGGGCCCCGGGGACCCCAAGCAAAGCAGGCAATCACAGCCCAGTGGTCAGCGTCGTCGGCTCCAAACCAAGAGAATGTCGGTTCGAATCCGAGAACTGGCCCAAAAAAGGGTATGAACGTTTTTTCAGGCGGTTATGGGCTAATAATTTTACGAACAATAAACGTCGCTGCTCTCCCCCACTAAAAAAAAAAAACAGTTTTTTCGTATCCAATACATTTAGGTCGAAAGGGTTGGCTTTATTCTAAATTTGAACGAGACGTTTCTTTAAAAAAATGTCTTCTGAACAAGTTGTAGATGATTTATTTTTAATTTGTGCATTACGGTTCATCAGTTGCAGCCAAATAACGCATTTTAAACATTTATTTAACGCCACCATACTGGATATTCAAAAACCTGAATAGGGCTTTTCTTGAGTGAGTTGGCTTGCTTTCAATCTGATAGTGGTTTAGAATTAACCTTCAAGTCAAAATCCATTTTTTTTTCAATATGGTTTTCAGCCGCCATTTTTCACAGCGTGAGTGGAACTTTAAAGAAGAAAAAAATACTCAATGTTTATCGTTACTGGAACGCTACATTTTTAATTTTGATGAATGGTTTATAAATTACAAGCCAAGAACAGTTTTAAAATCACTCTAGAATTTTCACAAACTTGAATAGAACCTTTTTTTAAAATAAACATTTCAGGATGAATTTAGTTCGGACAGATTTGTTTTCATTCTGACGAAGTTACAATCAAAAACAGTTTATTTCAATATCTTTTTCGGTGGCGATTTGAATTTCCCCATAATTGTGCGAAACATCACTCGGTGTTAGTTTAAAAACTACTCCTACCAAAATTGGTACAAATCGGAACAAGCTTTTGACCTTAATCATGACACAAGCACACAGACAGACAATTCAAAATACCATTAGCAGTTAAAAGATACTTACCACTCTTTCCGTTGGGAGCTTCAAAGTGATTGTGACGAGCCACAGATTGTTCTGCAGTTTATATATCGGAAATTTCATCTACAGGTAATCCACTTAAATTCTGTCAGGTGTTTGGCAGCAGCATATATCTGTTCGATGGAGTTTATCTCTTCATCATTAAACTTTTGATTATTATGCATCCGTCACGCCAGTTATTATTTTAATTTGTTGTAAATTGCTAACCAGTCATCGATAAGACTTACTCATCGTTAGCCCCGAGGCACCTCACACGTGTAATGGAATTGGAGGCGATGATGTCGTTCTGAGTTTTCGGTCTTTATCCCACAGCGTAAATAACAAACGTGGGTAAGAAATTTTAGTTTTACACAGAATTTGCATTGTTGATGCGTATGAAGAACATTACGCATCAACAACAACCGTCAGCAATTAATTGTACAGATTACCGGACATTATAATAGTCCAGCATCACGCTATAGCATTCAATAGTTTATATTTGACCCATGGTTTGGAACGCTTCTGGGTCTTGGGTAAAAATAATCACGCGGTAATGGCTAGGGGTATTTACAGCTTTATGCCCTTCTTCAATCAACAGAGTTGTGGTGTTGTGGGGTTTTTTATTTGAGCTTGGGACAGATGGCCAATACGATACCATCTGATGGGTTCTCGTGGGGGGCCCCCCCCCCCCCGCGAATACTATCCACTAGTTGCGCTACAGTTCAACTATCAGGAACAGTTACCACTATCAGGAACAGTTGTTTTTTTTTGCCGCATGAGGGAGGAAACCAGAGTACCCGGACGAAACCCTCGTGCAACGGGCGGGAAACAACCGGAGAAAAAACCGTATATACACAGTTCCCTTCACCAGGATCAAACCTGGGTCTGTTCGAAGCCAGAGATGTGCAAGTGGGACCAATACGTCTATCGAATCTGACGCCCAGTGCTCGCAGCTACCCGTGCACCCAGGACCCAAGTCTCAGATACTAGAGACCTGGCTACCTCGGCAGTCTCGGCGAAGTTCCGACTTGCTGGTGAATGGATCACATGATCATGGTTCTTAGCGTCCACTCCCGTGGTCCCGTGCGTCCCAACATACGTGTCCACCGGAACGTTATCCCCACTCAACGAACGTGTACGAAGTTTGTGCTGAATGGTAGCGGAATGGTATAGCTTCGTTAAATATATTTCTTTTGTTCTTTGATCTGAAATATTTCTTTTGTGCTATGACGTGATGCACTTCATTTCTGTGAACCTAGCATGAACAACATTGATTTAAGTTGCTCCCCATTTAACATTTATTTTATTAGTGGTCAATGTAGGTTTTGATAAGTAAATAACTGGTTCCGTTCCAAGTGCATTCGTCTATTAGTGCCAGCAGCTGCTGTCCCAATACCTATAGGTGTATGCCGTCGCCACTGGCCAAAAATCAAACACCACACGCATCGTCTCGCTGGTCAATTCGTGCTTCCGGCACGCCGCCGCCAATATCATTACCAGGAATCAGGTCTTTCCAAAAGCAAGAGCTTGGCCTTCAACCCAGTTAGGTCTAACCCTCCACTGCTAAAATAAAGAAGACGTTTTCAAAATGATGTGGAACCAGCTACGTTTGTTCTATCAAGACCTTTTTTTTTCATTCGTAAAGCTGGATGTATCATCTCTCACATGCCAAGAACACTTTTTGAAAAAAATGCTTCCTTAATTTAAAAAAAATTCATTTTGTTTACATTGCATCGAAAATCCATGCTATTTTCACCCAAACCACTAAACATGCTGGAACCACACGGGGGTCGTTGTATTCAAGGAATCTTCTCAGTTTTTTGTGTGCCTAATCTACGCGAAAAATTCAGGTGACGTTTTTTAAAAATTTTACTGTAAGGCAAGTAGTTTTGCTGCTCGAATTTTTTTCGTTTCGGTTCTAATGTTATTCCATGGGCTACTGTCCAAGACCCACAAGAGTTCTGAAAGCTAGTAATGATTTCTATCATTGTTCTTAAGTACCATTGTTTTAATTTCCATTTAATTCTGCCATTGTTTTCGAACTGCCATTCTCCCGCCACACACAAAAATCTTACCTTTTCTGTTTTTCTTGGTTTTTTTTTTTTTTTGGGGGGGGGGGGGGGGGGAAGAATGGATGCCCTCCCTCCACCTCTTGCGTGCCTCGTTCGTGCTGCCGCGCTGCTGTGGCTAAACATGTAACATCAGAAACCGCAATCAAAAACTTGTCCGGCCAGAGATCATTTCCATTTTCTAATGTTCTGGTCGAAATCTGGTTTTCTTGTTGCGCTCTCATCTCGCAGCACGGCGTCGGCCTCACTATTACTGTTTTCACACATAAAAATTCGTCGCGGGTGAGCTCTGGCCAACCCGGGCTGGGGCCAACCATGGGCCAGCCCTCATGTCCAGCTCCGGACGCGCTTTGATTTCACACGTAATAAACGCTTGAGAGCCGACCCGCGCTCTCTTAGGAGCACCGTCTGTCAGTGAGGTAAGCTAAGAGCAGTGAGTCGGCTTCACTTTTATATTACGTGTTTTCAGGAGAAGCTCGACGTTAATGTCAAACTGGGGCGTCGGACGAAACGTCTAAATCGTCTAATTTAGGGATAATTGTCTAATATCTGCATAAATAAAAAATCTGGAAAATCATCTGGACGGAGTACCGTATAATGGAAAATCATCTAAACGGAGTATCGTATAATGGAAAAAACGTCTAACTGGACAATAATATACTTGCGGTTTCTGGTGTTGTACGTGTAGACGCTGCGAACGAGGCGCAGGGACATTAGACGATTTTCCATTATACGAATTTCCTAATAGAGGATTTTCCATTATAAGAATTTTGTGTTAGACGATATTCCATTATACGAATTTCGTGTTAGACGACTTTCCGTCATACTGTTATTCGGTATACGTTCTTGCAATTATGCGATTTTCCAGTTAGACGATTACCCCTCGCCCCGTCAAACTAACTACGCTAATTTTTTTTTGTAACAATTAGAATAGCCAAGAATTAAAAAAAAAATCAAATACACCACCTTCTCCATGAATATAGGGAGAAAAAAATCCACAGGAAAAAAAGATTTCAAGAGTCGTTTATTGAGGAACTCCCTACCCTGCATGGTGCAATTCGAGCCAAGACAGTTATATTATATAACAACATGCAAAAATTAAAAAATAAATAAATAAATCATTTTATTTGTGTCTTTAACTTCGACTCCTCCTCTTCTCCCGGCCTGGATTTTTTCGTCAAACTTTTTTCTTTGATCTTGTACCCTGGTCAATAGGATATAATACCATTAAAAAAAATTTGTGTTATTGGTAACACCTTTCCGTTAATTTGATAAATACTATTTTACCAGTTGGTTTTCGATTTTATTTCTGCGTTATTAAAAGTAGTGTCGATCTATAAACATATGCAAAGATTGATGGTTCGAGTCCTTGGTTGGGGCAGTCTATTACATTCAAAATGGATATGGTTCTCATCACTTTCATTTCGACCTATTTCTAATTATTTTATAAATATGATGCCATGTCTTCATCTGCAACTGTTTGTTATTATGACAACATAACTTCGCACTCTCTGAAAAATGGGTCTTTGATGTAGGTTATCATTTTATTTTATTATGCTCAAAATTAAAGAAAAAACTACCGGTAATTTCTAATCTTTATTTTTCCTTGTAGTGCAGTTTTTCCTTTGGATACACCCAAACAAATCCTTTTAATGGCACGAAATTTACAAAGGAAATAAAACTGGAAAAAATTATATCATTTAGGGAAAAACACTGCCAGTAATTATTGTAAACGCTGATAGAGTTGATCTGTGCGATACATCATGCATGTCCCTTCTAACATGTTGATATGCATTACGGCAATTTTTTTTTACTAAGGTGCAATATTTAGTTCTCTTTTTTTCTCTCACGTGTTTTTCAATCCGTGTAATAGCCACTATTTAATTTACGATTGTCACGTAATTTCCTTTTTTAGTTTACCGTTTTTTTGTTGACATGTAGGCTGGTGGGCTGCACTGCAAGGCTACAAGCGCGGGAGGGCTCGCTTCGGATTTCACACGTTAAAACTAAGGATTGTTGGCCAGGGCCAGCCAGGACCTCGGCTGGAAAGGCGGGCCAGGCAGCTAGGCGCGCCATCAGCCCTTGGTCAGCTCGCTTTGGCCCAGAAAACATTATTACATGTGAAATCAGTATATGGCTGTGAGTACCGTTTTAACATGTTTTAATAATTCTTTTAAAATATTAATAACCGTTTGCGCGCACGTTTTTCTTATAATTTTCTGAACCATAACGCTAAACGATCCAACATGTAGGTGAATTAAACAGATGGCGTGACAAGTAAGTTATTCTAGATAATTACAGAGTTTTTTGGTTTTACAAGTTAAAAAAGTATTATAACGTTAAATATTGACAGGTCTTTAAAAAAAATACTATATGCACGGAAACAGTAATTCGAAAAAATGATTCTGGATGGCTCATATTTACTCACATTGAATTGCAGT
>JAHWFP010199142.1:9642-20195 GCA_023313725.1 Lithobius niger | reverse complement strand
TTGACTGTGAGGAGCTCAAGCGTCTGACGGCCTTAGATGACCGGCAGCGTACTGGCCAGCTAAGGCCGTCAGACGCTTGAGCTCCTCACAGTCAATACAGCTATCTCAATCGGCTGCGAGTCTAAGTCGAAGAGATCCGTCTGTCGGCATTAATTACTGCGCGTTCCAGCAAAACAATGGCGACCTCCGTGTCTTGTTTTGGTGATGCAGTAATTAAATTGTTATATCGGACGTACGTAACGTATTCTTACCGCAGTTCTTGTGTTTAGTTATTGTGTAAGTGGTCCTAAAGTCAAACATGCATGTCAAAATGGATATAATTGCCCTTTAATTTTTAATTATGTTCATGATGTCTGATTAAGTTTGATATTTGAAAGTAAAAATCCGTGTAACCCCCTTGCCCAATTTTGCTGATTTACGAGCACAGAGGGCACAGAATGAATGAAGAAAGTTTGAAATGAATCTGATAGGTCAAAAGTTATCATGGATGCAGAGAGACAGACCAACTGACAGACACGTGGACAGGATGAAAACTTCTTCACTTCGACTGCGCTTCACTAAAAATAGTCAATATCATGGTCAGTGTCAGATTGCAGGGCCGCCCGGGAAAGAAACCAGGGATCCCCACTGCAGGAGGTTCTTCTTAAAAAAATTGAAAAAATTTGAAATTAATTCGTATGAAAATTGTATCTATAAGTCGCAGGAAAACGTTTCAAATTCACATTGATTTTTTTTTAATACGCTGACTTACAGAACTCTGCCCAGGGTCGTCCTCCCAAACCACCCCCAGCTACAGGAGGCCATGGTTTTTAAGAAACTATTTGTTTTTATTTATTTGAAATTAACTCGTTCCACTGAAAATTGAATGAATTGCTGGAAAACGTTTCAAATTCACACTGATTTCTATAGAATACAGTAGTTTACAGAACTCCACCCCGGGTCCCTTCTTCCACCCCTCCCCCTCCCCACCACACACCACAAGAGCCCCTTGTTAAAAATAATTTATTTTAAAAAAAAACCTAAATGAATTCCTATAAATTGCATCTGAAGGTGGAGGACAACGTTTCAAATTCATGCTGATTTCTTTAAAATTCGCTAGCTAGCAGTTTTTTCCCCTCTCCCTAGGAACAGGTGTCCCCAGACCCTCACAGTATATTCCCAGGAAGAAAAGATCCCTCTCATTCCGACTCTGCACATGGCAAGAAAAGCAAAGGTGGAAGGGTGTATCAAGTCATTTTCGAAGTAAAGGAAACGCATAAGTCTTAATTATGGGCTTATATTTTACTGAGATTAAGACTATAAAATTCAAGCCAACGATCTCCAGAATTCTTCAAATCCTCCGCCCCCTCCCTTCTGTCAGCTGAGCTATTTCTCCAAAAGCAGTGATCTAGGCTAGTGAAGGTTAGTGAACCAGACTAGTGAACCAGTAACAAATATCAGATACTCGTCGCCAGGACTTCATCAGACAGCAGAATTGTTATTAATTATTAAATATATTAAATGCAAAAAAAAAATGAAAAAAAGCACAGCTTAAATAATTAATTAATACGTACAGTAATTTGGGTTTATTAAAGGGCAATTACATCGATTTTTACTTGCATTTGTTATCTTTGGATCACGTGCACAACAAGTGGACACGGAACGAGCGGTAGGAACGCCTTACAAACATTTGAATAAACAATTACAGTATTGGACGACATCACCACGAAACGCTTAGATCGATGCTATTATTAGCGATAGACGGATTTACCAGTTTAACTCGGAGCCGACTAAGAAAAAATTATTTTTGACTAGTTTTGATTAGCTTTTTGTATTAGCTCATTTGGTACTCTCAGAGAGTACTAAAAGAATCCAGAATTAAATTTTAAAAATATATATTTAGTCCCTAAACTTCATTTTAATTTACGGCGTAAAATCGGCCGTATCCCCCCCCCTCCCCCCTATTTTGATGGCCGATAATTCGCATTGTTTTCTGGAAGAAAAAAATTCGTTCCTGATTTTGGCTTCATTAATTTTAATAATCTCTGAGAGAGAAAAAATGAGATAATGTGAAAAGCTGTATTTTAAATTAGTTTTTTTTAATGAGATAATGTAAAAAGCTGCATTTTAAACTAGTTTTTTGCAGAATTATAGCGATTATTCCCAATGACTTACAATGTTAAGTTTTAGGCCGAGGTGGGCACATCTAAAAAAAATTTTATATTTTTTCCCTTTTGGGATAGTGATTAGGAGGTCGAAGACCATTCTGTTCCACACTATTAAGATCTGAAATTTTTTTTTAAAAAAGCATTTTTTTAATCCACCCTTATAATATTTACTGGGTGTGAGATGTATAGGCATCAGGGAGACAGCAGCTGGTATACGTTTGAGCTATCGCAGTCAGTTTACAATTTAAACTACATATATTTGATTGTTCGTACTTTGGAAACCACTCAACCTAAAAACTTGATCTTGGTGTCATCAAAATATTTTTTTTGTGGGGGAGGGGGGGTCAAGGAATTCAAAAAAGCTATGAATTTATTCGTACATACAACCCATCTCCCATTTTTCAAAATGGGGGACCTATATATGGCATTAAATGAACTTTTATTTAATTATTTTCCAACTATTACAATCTTCCTTTATTAAACAAAGATAATGATATTTCTTCGTACTCAGACATGAAAACCACAATTAAAAATATCCTTTATATTATGTCTTTTACATGTCCTTTAAATGTCCTTTATATTATGCGGGGCCTAACTTCCCTGTGTGCTAGAGTATAAATTCAAGAGTAACACTGTTTCATCATCATCGTCCTTGTCTGAATATATGTTCTTACACTGCTCAAGAGATCACATATTGTGTGCGTGGCGTATCTTGAGTCCTGGAAGTATTTTACGAGCGACTATGTCTTCCTGGAGGGGGCAGCTTTAATCAACGGCCGCCATTGTTTTTGTAACCATCTTGGATATCCACAAGGCACTCTGCTGCCAAAAACGTACAATCGATTATCTGTGTTCGTTCTGCGGCGAACTTAAGATAGGCCGCCCGCACTTTACACACTTTAAGACATGGCAGTTTGTTTACTGTACACACACAATTAGAGCGAGCACAATCTGTAGTATACATCCGCACTGCACGAGCTGCTTGTATGTGGGTGGGAATGGATCTTTTTCGATCAATTTAGGTTTTAATTCACCATTACCATCGTACCATCCGCAATCAAGTAAATCAGGCAACAATGGCATAGCTTCCAGTGCTTTTTTCCACACAAATGATTGATAACCTGCACGTTGAATGTGTAGCTTCACTGAACCATATGTATAGGAGGAAGCATTTCTGGTGATTTTTTTCTGAAACTGTAATTCCCGAAGTTCATTGATTGATTGTGAAGTTTCTGCGTTATGTAGACAGTGCGAGTAAATGCTAATAAAAATCTTCAGCCGATTTGATTGCACTATCCTATAATGTTCCAGCACCATATTTACGCAAGCAATTTAGAATTTTTGAGATAAACTACCCATGCAGTCTTCTTGCTAATGCCATTTAGCTGACTGGTTGGCTGTGTCACATCCAGTTATCGAGTGAAAGCCAATAATAGATTCTCGCACACTTGGTATGCCTGCAATGAGAATAACGTATGTGCGATAATCTATAGAGCAGTGACACGACGTAGTATTAATGTATATAACTCTATGCTGGAGCTGTAATGGGTTAGCTGCAAGGGGCACTGCAGAGAGAAACAGAAGGGCGTCATGCTGAAGCCGATGCTGTGAAGAGTGATTTCTTAGACCTAAAACGCGCGATTTTTGTTGTTGGAGAAAACAACGTTATTTTAAGCCTAAGAAATCCCTCTTCCGTTGTTTTTCCCTCCATTTTTATGTAGCGCACCTTGCAGTTATGCCCTCCAAAACCCATACTGATGCCAATTTGGTGCCAATATGGCGGCAAATGTCACTGCTCTATTATTGGTTTTCAGTCGATAACTGGATGTGACACAAACAGTCAGCCAAATGGTATTGGCAAGAAGATTGCATGGGAAGTTTATCTGAAAAATCCTAAACTGCTTGCAAAAATTGGTGTTATAACATTATCGGATAGTGCAATCAAATCGGCGAAAATTTTTTTTATTAGTATTTACTCGCGCTGTCTACATAATGTGGACACTTCACAATCAATTAACGAACTTCGAGAATTTATAGTTTGGGAAAAAATCACCAGAAATGCTTCCTCCTACATATGGTTCAGTGAAGCTACACATCCAACGTGCTCATTATCAAGCATTTGTCTGGAGGATAAGTCATTGTTGCATGATTTACTTGATTGCGGATGCTATGATGATAATGGTAAATTAAAACCTAAATTGATGGGAAAAGATGCATTCCCACCCACATACAAGCAGTTCGTGCAGTGCGGATGTACTACACAGATTGTGCTTGTTCTAATTGTGTGTGTACAGTAAACAAGCGACCATGTCTTAAAGTGTGTAGGTGTTTTCTTGAGCACTGTAAGAACATATATTCAAACAAGGATGATGAGGTTGAAACAGTGTAACTCTTAAATTTATATTCTATCACACTGGGAAGTTAGGCCCCGCATAATATAAAGGACATTTAATGGACATATAAAGGACATAATATTGTAAAGTTACCATCTCTTGCTTGCTGACTTGACCGTAATTACCTAATGACTGTAATTAGGACTAATTATGGTGTTCTACTCGAACGATGAAACGAAACATTGGCCAACTTTGGAATGCCGGGTTTTTCGCTACATTTCCACGTACGAGACACGTGCGTTCCTTTGCCGAAAGAGTTTCCATATTTTGTAGCGAGAACTAGCCCTTATATTGAAGATGGTTTGGCGCGAAGAGAGGTCTTTCCCAACAAGAACGCAACAAGGACAGAACTCTATGCACGAACTGTCTTGTTGGACAATTTCTCGATTCATGTGCGGATTGTTAAATGTTTATTTTTGTAAATTGCGTTATGTCTGAGGAAGAAGTAAAGAAGTTTAAATTTAACAAGTCTGCAGTGAACCCTTGAAATTACATTGGTGGCAGCGGTGTAGCCGTACTTTCACGTCGAGGAAGCAGCTGGAGTTCATGTCGATTTGTTCGAGTTTCAACGGTCAGGGTGCTGCCTTTGTGTCTGCATTGGCAGTGGTGAAGCAAATTGCGTCAGCATCAAGTGTAAAGTAAATACATTGGTGACAGCGGTCAAGCTGGGCTTACACGTCGGAGAAACCAGCAGTTTTGGCTTACATCCGGACTTTCACGTTAAAGGGATACAGCTGCATCGAAAGTCGGCGGTCAAGTCAACTTAGATGGTAGTGGTGAGCTTCTCCAACTCAGTGGGTTCACTTTCCATGGCAGAATTTCGACTTTGGCGGCAACCAGCGTGGGAGGAAGATTAAAAGGGCTTCCTGCTGTTCAAGAAAGACGAGTCAAGAGACGGAAAAGCTGAGCTGGCAGACAAGATTGCGACTGGACGAGGGACGGAGAACATTCCTATCAGCGAGAGTGGGCGGTAATGCTGTACTTCGTTGTGTGAGAAGGAAAATTTCGGCGAATTCCGGTAATGGAAGAAGGGAAATAGAGTTTGAAGTCATCGTCAGTGCAAGCCTGGGTTCGTCAGTTTGGATGTAGAAGTCGTCTTGGCAGCATCTCCACAACGCGGCAACAGGTGAGCTGTGGCAAACTTTTTTTACACCTTGGTATTAGGGCGTTGGGGAAAAAAGTGTTGTTTAAAGCTTACGGGAACTGTTGTGCGTGTTGGTGATATTTTTTTTTTTGATTGTTGGTTACTTAGGTAATTAAGTAATTTTACAATGGAGTTGCTTAGTGATAAAACTGTGGTTGATTTGAAAGCTGTGTGCGAGGAATTAGGGTTGCATGCGCCTAAGAGAAAAAGTGAAATTCTGGCTATGTTTAAAGGTGGGTTGGAGGGAGAAACTTTGTTGGCTGATGATCTCGCAGAAGCAGTTAAAACTGTAGAGGAGGCTAAAAGGGTAATAAATGAAGAAAAAGAAAGGGAATTACAAGAAAAACAGGAACTAAAAGAGAGGGAATTACAAGAAAAACAGGAACTAAAAGAGAGGGAATTAAGGGAAAGGCAGGAAAAGCAAGATGAAAAGGAAAGGCGAATTTTAGAGGCTGAATTAGAGAGGGAAAGGTTAAGTGTAGAGAAAGAAAAATTAAAAAGGGAGGAGGCTTTAAGAGAGAGGGAGGACGAATTAGCGAGGGAAAAATTAGCAAGGGAAAAAGAATTAAGAGAGAGGGAGGACGAATTAGCAAGGGAAAAATTAGCAAGGGAAAAAGAATTGAGAGAAAGGGAGGACGAATTAGCAAGGGAAAAATTAGCAAGGGAAAAAGAATTAAAGGAACGGGAGGAAGAATTTGAGAGGGAGAAATTGGCTAGGCTAGACGAAATTGAAAGAGAAAAATTAGCTATGGAAAGAGAAAGATTGGATCGTCACGAAGAGCTAGAACGGGAGAAGTGGGAACGGGAAGATAGATTAACGAGGGAGAAACAGGAGCATGAGCTGCGCATTAGCGAAAATGCTAGGCAGCATAATGATGAAATGCAGGCAAGAGAGTTGTCCTTTAAGCAAGAACAAAGGTAAAAACAGAGTCTGTACAACAAGAAAAATGTTATGACATGTCGAAGTTGTGCCAACCCTTCAGGGAGAAGGAAGACAACATATTAGTTTTCTTGTCTGGTTTTACTAGGATTTGTGATAGGATGGGCTTTAACAAAGAAGAGTGGCCTTTCAGATTGTTATCTTTGTTAACAGGGAAAGCGCGGGAAACACTCATGCGTCTTTCTGATGATGACTTTGCAAAGTTTGATCTGTGTGTGAAAGCTCTTAAAGTAAGATTTAATGTTACAGAGCAGTGTTTACATAACCAGTTTAGGTCAGCAAAAAAAACTGATAAACAAACGTACTTAGATTTTGCTCACACTTTAACAACACTGGGTACTGAATGGGTTAAGGAACTTGATTGTGGGGATTCTTTCCAAAAATTGTTCCAGCAGGTATTAATAGAGGACTTTTTGAATAAGGTACCAAGTCCGATAAGAGTATGGCTTATTGATAAGGGTAAACAAGAGTCTGTTTTGAACTTAGCTTCGCTTGCAGATGATTACTGCGCTAATCGCCAAGAAGCAGTTCTAAGACAGGGGAGTGGTTCTGACAATGGAAAAGGCGGACCACAGGGCGGAAATAATTACCGTGGAGGAGGTAACAATGGTAATGGTTATGGCAGGTATCGGAATGGTAATGGTTATCAAGGTAGTCAAGGTAGCAGAAACAATGGAGGGAGTGGTAATTCGCAAAATGGTGGAGGCAACCAAGGGAATGGTACTAGTAACTATGGGTACAGTAACAATGGTAATGGTAGCAATAGTGGTACTAGAAATGGTTCAGGTAATAATGGTACGAGCAATGGTACTACAGCTTCGGCTTACAATACGCAAGCAAGGCCGCAAGCTAACGACATTACTCAGTCTAGTAGGAGAGCGCCTTTAAAGGCGGACGAGCCACGTAAGTGCTACATTTGTAGCTCGAGCTCGCACTTGAAAAGGGATTGTCCCAACAATGGTACCAAAGCCTCAGTGGGAAATGTATGTACTCAATTGCCTAGTGTACACAGTGGAAAGGAGGTTAGCTCTTTTAAAGGTAAAAGTGGTACACAGTCGGTGGAAAGCCAGTTATGTAAGAAATGTACAATTAATGGAAAACCTGGTAGGTATTTGCTGGACACAGGTGCATTTATGGATGTAGTTTCTAGTAAAATGGTAGAGCCTAGTTCGTTCACAGGGAAACGAGTTGTTTTGTCGTCAGTTGTAAGTCAAAACGTGACAGACTTTCCTGTGGCAAAGGTAAAATTGGCAACAGAAGATGGCTACATTATGCTGGAATGCGGCGTGTCGCCATTTTTTAAGGACGAAGCGTACGACTTTCTGCTTAGCCAAAAGTCCTACGAAAAGCTACAGAAAATTGAAACAAAGGTGAACAAAACACGGACTGCGATAGCTAGGTCGACAGCAGGTATCAATGGAAAGAAAAGTAACGAAAAGCAGGCAGTAGAGGAATTTATTGATGGTGATGTATTGGATGAGCTTTTTAAAGTTGAAGATGGAACGGAGGAAAGTGTTCGAAATGTTGCAAGTGAAAATAAGGTAATTGCTGAAATTATTGTCAAGGTCGAAGATAATGGGCTTGCACAAAATGATACAGTTGTCCAGTCACAACATGTTTTAGTCAATAAACAAGCTAGTGTTGTGGCAGACTCTGTAAGGAGTACGGGAATTAGTAAAAAGGTTGTAATGAATGGAAATGGAGGTTTGTTGACAGCAGGATTTCAAGACTTGTTAGCGGTTAAAGCTGAAGTTTTAAAGCAAGGGCAGGTGCTTGATCCTGGGTTGGAGGGGTGTCGAGTGGCAGCTGACATTAAAGGTACATCTTTTTTTTGGAAGGATGATGTCTTAAGTCGGAATTGGTCGGCAGCAAATGGAATCAAGACGGGTGACCAGGTAGTGGTACCTAAAATGCTTACGGAGCAACTGGCAAGGAGGGCACATGTTAATGCCTATTTTGGGGACATGGCCATGGGAACGAACATTGCCAGGTTGCAAGAAGTATTGCATGGGCCGAGAATGTGTGCACAATGTAAAAATTGGATAGAGTGGTGTGAAATCTGTAAGAAATATAGAAAAGTTGTGAGGAAGGGAGAGGACGAAATGATTTTAGTTCCGGTTGTGGCAGAGCCTTTCATTAGGGTGAAAGTGGAAGCAAAATCTGCTTTACTGGTTATAAACACGAAGAAAAAAGTCAGGTCGAGCTTAGGATTGACTGGTGATGGCTTGCATATGTTAAATAACTTTGCAAAGTTGGTATTGCCTTTAGCTGTCAGCGTGAACAAAGGGGCACCAGACAAAGTGGGAGGGGGCAGTAGTTGCGGGAAAGCTTTTCACAAGCTGCAGTGTGTGCTTGCTTCTCCCAAAGTGTTGTTGAATTCTGTGTCTTACGAAGTTTTCTTGTTGTTGTTAACATGCAAGGTTTACAGTGTTGTTGTTAGCATTGTTTGGATATGTGTTGCAAGTTTACTTTTTTGCTGGGGAAAGGGGGACAAACGCCCTAATGCTGAGTGTAGGGGGGTTTGCCATGGCAAAAATGTGTTTTCTCCAGTGGTGAACAGTACTTTTGAGTTGGATCCAGGGAGGTGGATTATTGTGTGTGGTATTTTGTGGTATGGTGTGTTTAGGGTGGCAAGAGAAGTGATGGAGCGAAAAGAAAGTTTTTTTGAAGGCTTTCTTGTGGTGTGTTGTAAGCATAAGTGGATGGATTGCTCGTTAAAGAGAGAGTTTCCTGAGTGCTGCAGAGTGTAAAATTGGTGTGTCGTATTTGGTGTGTCAGTGGGGCCGTTTGGTATTGAGATGGTCCTGTTGCCGTGTTGTGGATGTGGAGTGGTGTTGTGGAGTGCAGTGGTGTGTAGCAATGTGCAGAAGAGTGCGGCGGTGTGCAGCAGTGTGCAGAGGTGGAAGTGTGCATAATGTGTTGTGCAGTGTTGGTGTGGTGTGCAGTGCAGCCGACGTGCAGTGATGTGTTTGTGCTCAGAGGGTTGGAAATCGATCTTTGCCTTCTGTACAGCGTTCCTGGTGATATGCATCACTAGTGGCCTGCACTTACCGTGATTTGTTGTGGACGAATCACAGCGTTGGGTTGGAGGTGTAAAGTTGCCATCTCTTGCTTGCTGACTTGACCGTAATTACCTAATGACTGTAATTAGGACTAATTATGGTGTTCTACTCGAACGATGAAACGAAACATTGGCCAACTTTGGAATGCCGGGTTTTTCGCTACATTTCCACGTACGAGACACGTGCGTTCCTTTGCCGAAAGAGTTTCCATATTTTGTAGCGAGAACTAGCCCTTATATTGAAGATGGTTTGGCGCGAAGAGAGGTCTTTGCCAACAAGAACGCAACAAGGACAGAACTCTATGCACGAACTGTCTTGGACAATTTCTCGATTCATGTGCGGATTGTTAAATGTTTATTTTTGTAAATTGCGTTATGTCTGAGGAAGAAGTAAAGAAGTTTAAATTTAACAAGTCTGCAGTGAACCCTTGAAATTACAATATAAAGGACATTTTTAATTGTGGTTTTCATGTCTGAGTAAGAAGAAATTGCATTATCTTTGTTTCATAAAGGAAGATTGTAATAGTTCAAAAATAATTAAATAATAGTTCATTTCCTGCAATGCCATATTTTGGTCCCCATTTTGAAAAATGGGAGATGGGTTGGATGTATGAATAAATCAGACTTTTTTGCATTCCTTGACCCCAAAAACATATATTTTGACACCAAGATCAAGTTTTTTAGGTTGAGTGATTTCCAAAGTATGAACAATCAAACATTTGCATCCGCCATTTTCCAAAATGGCGTCCAGAAAAGAGGGTCCCACTCATACACAGTGACCACCAGTCAAAATATCATCTGTCTACTGTTATATAACATCTAGCTTAGTGGTTGCTTGTCAGGTTTCAGGGTGAGCCAAATTTAACAT